>CAWWDY010000649.1:0-113467 GCA_963942605.1 Poecilus cupreus | reverse complement strand
ATTTAAACTATCATTTTCATGTATATCTCGTGTGTAATGGCTAATGTTTGAAAATCAAGATAAAATAGCTGTTTTCAGCTTGCAAAAACCTACAAAATGCTGTTTTCAAGTATTTAAACTGTCATATTTATGTTTCTGTCGTGTATAATGGCTAATGTTGGTGAAATGAAGATAAAATTGCTGCTTTAAGCATGCAAAAGTATATAAAACGCCGTTTTCAAGTATTTAAACTGTCATATTCGTGTATATGTAGTGTGTAATGGCTTATGTTTGCAAAATCAAGATAAAATAGCTGTTTTCAGCTTGCAAAAACATGCAAAATGCTGTTTTCAAGTATATAAACTGTCATATTCATGTTTCTGTCGTGTATAAACGCTAATGTTAGTAAAATCAAGAGAAAATTGCTGTTTTAAGCTTGCAAAAACATACAATACGCTGTTTTAAAGAATTTGCAAAATCAAGATAAAATAGCTGTTTTCAGCTTGCAAAAACTTACAATATGCTGTTTTCATGTATTTAACTATCATATTCATGTATATGTCGTGTGTAATGGCTTATGTTTGCAAAATCAAGATAAAATAGCTGCTTTCAGCTTGCAAAAACATACAAAATGCTGTTTTCAAGTACTTTAACTGTCATATTCATGTTTCTGTCGTTTATAATGGCTAATGTTGGTGAAATCAAGATAAAATTGCTGTTTTAAGCATGCAAAAGCAAACAAAATGCAGTTTTCAAGTATTTAAACTGTTATATTCATGTATATGTCGTGTGTAATGGCTTACGTTTGCAAAATCAAGATAAAATAGCTGTTTTCAGCTTGCAAAAACTTACAAAATGCTGTTTTCAAGTACTTAAACTGTCATATTCATGTATATGTCGTGTGTAATGGCTTATGTTTGCAAAATCAAGATAAAATAGCTGCTTTCAGCTTGCAAAAACATACAAAATGCTGTTTTCAAGTGTTTAAACAGTCATATTCATGTTTCTGTCGTGTATAAACGCTAATGTTAGTAAAATCAAGAGAAAATTGCTGTTTTAAGCTTGCAAAAACATACAATACGCTGTTTTAAAGAATTTAAAATGTCATATTCATGTTTCTGTCGTGTATAATGGCTATTGTTGGTGAATTCCAGATAAAATTGCTGTTTTATGCTTGCAAAAGCATACAAAACGTAGTTTTCAAGTATTTAAACTGTCATATTCATGTATATGTCGTGTGTAATGGTCTATGTTTGCAAAATCTAGATAAAATAGCTGTTTTCAACTTAAAAAAACATACAAAATGCTGTTTTCAAGTATTTAAACTGTCATATTCATGTATATCTCGTGTGTAATAGCTAATGTTTGCAAAATCAAGATAAAATAGCTGTTTTCAGCTTGCAAAAACATACAAAATGCTGTTTTCAAGTATTTAAACTGTCTCATTCATATTTCTGTCCTGTATAATGGCTAATGTTAGTGAAATCAAGATAAAATTGCTGTTTTAAGCATGCAAAAGCATACAAAACGCCGTTCTCAAGTATTTAAATTGTCATATTCATGTATATGGCATGTGTAATGGCTTATAATTGCAAAATCAAGATAAAATAACAGTTTTCAGCTTGAAAAAACATATAAAACGCTGTGCTCAAGTAATTAAACTGTCATATTCATGTTTCTGTCGTGTATAATGGCTAATGTTGGTGAAATCACGATACAGTTGCTGTTTTAAGTATGAAAAAGCATACAAAACGCCGTTTTAAAGTATTTAAACTGTCATATTCAAGTATATGTCGTGTGTAATGGCTTATGTTTGCAAAATCAAGATAAAATAGCTGCTTTCAGCTTGCAAAAACATACAAAATGCTGTTTTCAAGTACTTAAACTATCATTTTCATGTTTCTGTCGTTTATAATGGCTAATGTTTGTGAAATCAAGACAAAAATGCAGTTTTAAGCATGCAAAAGCAAACAAAACGCCATTTTCAAGTATTTAAACTGTCATATTCATGTATATGGCATGTGTAATGGTTTATGTTTGCAAAATCAAGATAAAATAACAGTTTTCATCTTGCAAAAACATACAAAACGCTGTGCTCAAGTATTTAAACTGTCATATTCATGTTTCTGTCGTGTATAATGGCTAATGCTGGTGAAATCAAGATACAATTGCTGTTTTAAGCATGCAAAAGCATACAAAACGCCGTTTTCTATTATTTAATCTGTGATATTCATGTATATGTCGTGTGTAATGGCTTATAATTGCAAAATGAAGATAAAATAACAGTTTTCAGTTTGAAAAAACATACAAAACGCTGTGCTCAAGTATTTAAACTGTCATATTCATGTTTCTGTCGTGTATAATGGCTAATGCTGGTGAAATCAAGATAAAATTGTTGTTTTAAGCATGCAAAAGCAAACAAAACGCCGTTTTCAAGTATTTAAACTATCATTTTCATGTATATCTCGTGTGTAATGGCTAATGTTTGAAAATCAAGATAAAATAGCTGTTTTCAGCTTGCAAAAACCTACAAAATGCTGTTTTCAAGTATTTAAACTGTCATATTTATGTTTCTGTCGTGTATAATGGCTAATGTTGGTGAAATGAAGATAAAATTGCTGCTTTAAGCATGCAAAAGTATATAAAACGCCGTTTTCAAGTATTTAAACTGTCATATTCGTGTATATGTAGTGTGTAATGGCTTATGTTTGCAAAATCAAGATAAAATAGCTGTTTTCAGCTTGCAAAAACATGCAAAATGCTGTTTTCAAGTATTTAAACTGTCATATTCATGTTTCTGTCGTGTATAAACGCTAATGTTAGTAAAATCAAGAGAAAATTGCTGTTTTAAGCTTGCAAAAACATACAATACGCTGTTTTAAAGAATTTAAACTGTCATATTCATGCTTCTGTCGTGTATAATGGCTATTGTTGGTGAATTCAAGATAAAATTGCTGTTTTATATGCAAAAGCATACAAAACGCAGTTTTCAAGTATTTAAACTATCATATTCATGTATATGTCGTGTGTAATGGCTTATGTTTGCAAAATCAAGATAAAATAGCTGTTTTCAGCTTGCAAAAACTTACAATATGCTGTTTTCATGTATTTAACTATCATATTCATGTATATGTCGTGTGTAATGGCTTATGTTTGCAAAATCAAGATAAAATAGCTGCTTTCAGCTTGCAAAAACATACAAAATGCTGTTTTCAAGTACTTTAACTGTCATATTCATGTTTCTGTCGTTTATAATGGCTAATGTTGGTGAAATCAAGATAAAATTGCTGATTTAAGCATGCAAAAGCAAACAAAATGCAGTTTTCAAGTATTTAAACTGTCATATTCATGGATATGTCGTGTGTAATGGCTTATGTTTGCAAAATCAAGATAAAATAGCTGTTTTCAGCTTGCAAAAACTTACAAAATGCTGTTTTCAAGTATTTAAACTGTCATATTTATGTTTCTGTCGTGTATAATGGCTAATGTTGGTGAAATGAAGATAAAATTGCTGCTTTAAGCATGCAAAAGCATATAAAACGCCGTTTTCAAGTATTTAAAATGTCATATTCGTGTATATGTAGTGTGTAATGGCTTATGTTTGCAAAATCAAGATAAAATAGCTGTGTTCAGCTTGCAAAAACATACAAAATGCTGTTTTCAAGTATTTAAACTGTCATATTCATGTTTCTGTCGTGTATAAACGCTAATGTTAGTAAAATCAAGATAAAATAGCTGTTTTCAGCTTGCAAAAACTTACAAAATGCTGTTTTCAAGTACATAAACTGTCATATTCATGTATATGTCGTGTGTAATGGCTTATGTTTGCAAAATCAAGATAAAATAGCTGCTTTCAGCTTGCAAAAACATACAAAATGCTGTTTTCAAGTATTTAAACTGTCTTATTCATATTTCTGTCCTGTATAATGTTTAATATTAGTGAAATCAAGATAAAATTACTGTTTTAAGCATGCAAAAGCATACAAAACGCCGTTATCAAGTATTTAAACTGTCATATTCATGTATGTGGCATGTGTAATGGCTTATGTTTGCAAAATCAAGATAAAATAACAGTTTTCATCTTGCAAAAACTTACAAAACGCTGTGCTCAAGTATTTAAACTGTCATATTCATGTTTCTGTCGTGTATAATGGTTAATGCTGGTGAAATCAAGATACAATTGCTGTTTTAAGCATGAAAAAGCATATAAAACGCAGTTTTAAAGTATATAAACTGTCATATTCAAGTATAAGTCGTGTGTAATGGCTTATGTTTGCAAAATCAAGATAAAATAGCTGTTTACAGCTTGCAAAAACATACAAAACGCTATTTTCAAGTATTTAAACTGTCATATTCTTGCTTCTGTCGTGTATAATGGCTAATGCTGGTGAAATCAAGATAAAATTGCTGTTTTAAGCATGCAAAAGCATACAAAACGCCGTTTTCAAGTATTTAAACTATCATTTTCATGTATATCTCGTGTGTAATAGCAAATGTTTGCAAAATCAAGATAAAATAGCTGTTTTCAGCTTGCAAAAACATACAAAATGCTGTTTTCAAGTATTTAAACTGTCTTATTCATATTTCTGTCCTGTATAATGGCTAATGTTAGTGAAATCAAGATAAAATTGCTGTTTTAAGCATGCAAAAGCATACAAAACGCCGTTCTCAAGTATTTAAATTGTCACATTCATGTATATGGCATGTGTAATGGCTTATAATTGCAAAATCAAGATAAAATAACAGTTTTCAGCTTGAAAAAACATATAAAACGCTGTGCTCAAGTATTTAAAGTGTCATATTCATGTTTCTGTCGTGTATAATGGCTAATGTTGGTGAAATCACGATACAGTTGCTGTTTTAAGTATGAAAAAGCATACAAAACGCCGTTTTAAAGTATTTAAACTGTCATATTCAAGTATATGTCGTGTGTAATGGCTTATGTTTGCAAAATCAAGATAAAATAGCTGCTTTCAGCTTGCAAAAACATACAAAATGCTGTTTTCAAGTACTTAAACTATCATATTCATGTTTCTGTCGTTTATAATGGCTAATGTTTGTGAAATCAAGACAAAAATGCTGTTTTAAGCATGCAAAAGCAAACAAAACGCCATTTTCAAGTATTTAAAACTGTCATATTCATGTATATGGCATGTGTAATGGGTTATGTTTGCAAAATCAAGATAAAATAACAGTTTTCATCTTGCAAAAACATACAAAACGCTGTGCTCAATAATTTAAACTGTCATATTCATGTTTCTGTCGTGTATAATGGCTAATGCGGGTGAAATCAAGATACAATTGCTGTTTTAAGCATGCAAAAGCATACAAAACGCCGTTTTCTATTAGTTAATCTGTGATATTCATGTATATGTCGTGTGTAATGGCTTATAATTGCAAAATGAAGATAAAATAACAGTTTTCAGCTTGAAAAAACATACAAAACGCTGTGCTCAAGTATTTAAACTGTCATATTCATGTTTCTGTCGTGTATAATGGCTAATGCTGGTGAAATCAAGATAAAATTGTTGTTTTAAGCATGCAAAAGCAAACAAAACGCCGTTTTCAAGTATTTAAACTATCATTTTCATGTATATCTCGTGTATAATGGCTAATGTTTGAAAATCAAGATAAAATAGCTGTTTTCAGCTTGCAAAAACTTACAAAATGCTGTTTTCAAGTATTTAAACTGTCATATTTATGTTTCTGTCGTGTATAATGGCTAATGTTGGTGAAATGAAGATAAAATTGCTGCTTTAAGCATGCAAAAGCATATAAAACGCCGTTTTCAAGTATTTAAACTGTCATATTCGTGTATATGTAGTGTGTAATGGCTTATGTTTGCAAAATCAAGATAAAATAGCTGTTTTCAGCTTGCAAAAACATGCAAAATGCTGTTTTCAAGTATTTAAACTGTCATATTCATGTTTCTGTCGTTTATAATGGCTAATGTTGGTGAAATCAAGATAAAATTGCTGATTTAAGCATGCAAAAGCAAACAAAATGCAGTTTTCAAGTATTTAAACTGTCATATTCATGGATATGTCGTGTGTAATGGCTTATGTTTGCAAAATCAAGATAAAATAGCTGTTTTCAGCTAGCAAAAACTTACAAAATGCTGTTTTCAAGTACTTAAACTGTCATATTCATGTATATGTCGTGTGTAATGGCTTATGTTTGCAAAATCAAGATAAAATAGCTGCTTTCAGCTTGCAAAAACATACAAAATGCTGTTTCCAAGTATTTAAACAGTCTTTTTCATATTTCTGTCCTGTATAATGGCTAATGTTAGTGAAATCAAGATAAAATTACTGTTTTAAGCAGGCAAAAGCATACAAAACGCCGTTTTCAAGTATTTAAACTGTCATATTCATGTATATGGCATGTGTAATGGCTTATGTTTGCAAAATCAAGATAAAATAACAGTTTTCATCTTGCAAAAACATACAAAACGCTGTGCTCAAGTATTTAAACTGTCATTCATGTTTCTGTCGTGTATAATGGCTAATGCTGGTGAAATCAAGATACAATTGCTGTTTTAAGCATGAAAAAGCATATAAAACGCAGTTTTAAAGTATTTAAACTGTCATATTCAAGTATAAGTCGTGTGTAATGGCTTATGTTTGCAAAATCAAGATAAAATAGCTGTTTTCAGCTTGCAAAAACATACAAAATGCTGTTTTCAAGTACTTAAACTGCCATATTCATGTATATGTCGTGTGTAATGGCTTATGTTTGGAAAATCAAGATAAAATAACTGTTTTCAGCTTGCAAAAACATACAAAATGCTGTTTTCATGTATTTTAACTGTTATATTCATGTTTCTGTCCTGAATAATGGCTAGTGTTGATGAAATCAAGATAAAATTGCCGTTTTAAAGCATGCAAAAGCATACAAAACGCTGTTTTCAATTATTTAATCTGTCATATTCATGTATATGTCGTGTGTAATGGCTTATGTTAGCAAAATCAAAATAAAATAGCTGTTTTCAGCTTGCAAAAACATACAAAATGCTGTTTTCAAGTATTTAAACACTCATATTCATGTTTCTGTCGTGTGTAATGGCTAATGTTTGCAAAATCAAGATAAAATAGCTGTTTACAGCTTGCAAAAAACATACAAAACGCTGTTTTCAAGTATTTAAACTATCATTTTCATGTATATCTCGTGTGTAATGGCTAATGTTTGCAAAATCAAGATAAAATAGCTGTTTTCAGTTTGCAAAAACATACAAAATGCTGTTTTCAAGTATTTAAACTGTCATATTTATGTTTCTGTCGTGTATAATGGCTAATGTTGGTTGAATCAAGATAAAATTGCTGCTTTAAGCATGCAAAAGCATACAAAACGCCGTTTTCAAGTATTTAAACTATCATTTTCATGTATATCTCGTGTGTAATGGCTAATGTTTGCAAAATCAAGATAAAATAGCTGTTTTCAGTTTGCAAAAACATATAAAATGCTGTATTCAAGTATTTAAACTGTCATATTTATGTTTCTGTCGTGTATAATGGCTAATGTTGGTGAAATCAAGATAAAATTGCTGCTTTAAGCATGCAAAAGCATACAAAACGCCGTTTTCAAGTATTTAAACTGTCATATTCGTGTATATGTAGTGTGTAATGGCTTATGTTTGCAAAATCAAGATAAAATAGCTGTTTTCAGCTTGCAAAAACATACAAAATGCAGTTTTCAAGTATTTAAACTGTCATATTCATGTTTCTGTAGTGTATAATCGCTAATGTTAGTGAAATCAAGAGAAAATTGCTGTTTTAAGCTTGCAAAAACATACAATACGCTGTTTTAAAGAATTTAAACTGTCATATTCATGTTTCTGTCGTGTATAATGGCTAATGTTGGTGAATTCAAGATAAAATTGCTGTTTTATGTATGCAAAAGCATACAAAACGCAGTTTTCAAGTATTTAAACTATCATATCCATGTATATGTCGTGTGTAATGGCTTATGTTTGCAAAATCTAGATGAAATAGCTGTTTTCAGCTTGCAAAAAGATACAAAATGCTGTTTTCATGTATTTAAACTGTCATATTCATGTATATGGCGTGTGTAATGGCTTATGTTTGCAAAATCAAAATAAAATAACAGTTTTCATCTTGCAAAAACATACAAAACGCTGTGCTCAGGTATTTAAACTGTCATATTCATGTTTCTGTCGTGTATAATGGCTAATGTTGGTGAAATCAAGATACAATTGCTGTTTTAAGCATGAAAAAGCATACAATACGCAGTTTTAAAGTATTTAAACTGTCATATTCAAGTATATGTCGTGTGTAATGGCTTATGTTTACAAAATCAAGATAAAATAGCTGTTTTCAGCTTGCAAATACATACAAAATGCTGTTTACAAGTATTTAAACTGTCATATTCATTTTTCTGTCGTGTATAATGGCTAATGTTGGTGAAATCAAGATAAAATTGCTGTTTTAAAGCATGAAAATCCATACAAAACGCCGTTTTCAAGTATTTTAACTGTCAAATTCATGTATATGTCAGGTGTAATGGATTATGTTTTGCAAAATCAAGATAAAATATCTGTTTTTAGCTTGCAAAAACATAGAAATTGCTGTTTTTAAGTATTTAAACTGTCATATTCATGTTTCTGTCGTGTGTAATGGCTAATGCTGGTGAAATCAAGATACAATTGCTGTTTTAAGCATGAAAAAGCATATAAAACGCAGTTTTAAGGTATTTAAACTGTCTTATTCATGTTTCTGTCGTGTATATAGGCTAATGTTGGTGAAATCAAGATAAAATTGCTGTTTTAAGCATGCAAAAGCATACAAATTGCCGTTTTTTATTATTTAAACTGTCATATTCAAGTATTTGTCGTGTGTAATGGCTTATGTTAGCAAAATCAAAATAAAATAGCTGTTTCCAGCTTGCAAAAACATACAAAATGCTGTTATGAAGTATTTAAACTCTCATATTCATGTTTCTGTCGTGTGTAATGGCTAATGTTTGAAAAATCAAGATAAAATAGCTGTTTGCAGCTTGCAAAAACATACAAAACGCTGTTTTCAAGTATTTAATCTGTCTTATTCATGTTCCTGTCGTGTATATAGGCTAATGTTGTTGAAATCAAGATAAAATTGCTGTTTTAAGCATGCAAAAGCATACAAATTGCCGTTTTCAATTATTTAAACTGTCATATTCATGTATATGGCGAGTGTAATGGCTTATGTTTGGAAAATCTAGATAAAATAGCTGTTTTCAGCTTGCAAAAACATACAAAATGCTGTTTTCATGTATATAAACAGTCATATTCATGTTTCTGTCGTGTATAATGGCTAATGTTGGTCAAATCAAGATAAAATTGCTGTTTTAAGCATGCAAAAGCAAACAAAACGCCGTTTTCTAGTATTTAAACTATCAATTTCATGTATATCTCGTGTGTAATGGCTAATGTTTTGCAAAATCAAGATAAAATAGCTGTTTTCAGCTTGCAAAAACATACAAAATGCTGTTTTCAAGTATTTAAACTGTCATATTTATGTTTCTGTGTGCATATTGGCTAATTTTGGTGAAATCAAGATAAAATTGCTGTTTTAAGCATGCAGAAGCATAAAAAACGCCGTTTTCATGTATTTAAACTGTCATATTAATGTATATGTCGTGTGTAGTGGCGTATGTTTGCAAAATCAAGATAAAATAGCTGTTTTCAGCTTGCAAAAACTTACAAAATGCTGTTTCCAGGTATTTAAACTGTCATATTCATGTTTCTGTATTGTGTAATGGCTTATGTGTGCAAAGTCAAGATAAAATCGCTGTTTTCAGCATGCAAAAACTTACAAAATGTTGTTTTCAAGTATTTAAACTGTCTTAATCATGTTTCTGTCCTGCATAATGGCAAATGTTGGGGAAATGAAGATAAAATTGCTTTTTTAAGCATGCAAAAGCACTCAAAACGCCGTTTTCAAGTATTTAAACTGTCATATTCATGTACATGTCGTGTGTGATGGCCTGTTTGCAAAATCAAGATAAAATAGCTGTTTTCAGGGAGCAAAAACATACAAAATGCTGTTTTCAAGTATTTAAACTGTCATAATTATGTATATGTCGCATGTAATGGCTAATGTTTGCAAAATCAAGATAAAATAGCTGTTTTCAGCTTGCAAAAACATACAAAATGCTGTTTCCAAGTATTTAAACTGTCACATTCATGTTTCTGTCGTGTATAATGGTTAATGTTAGGGAAATCAAGATAAAATTGCTGTTTTAAGCATGCAAAAGCATACAAAACGCCGTTTTCAAGTATTTAAACTGTCAAATTTTTGTATATGTCATGTGTAATGGCTTATGTTTTGCAAAATCAATATAAAATAGTTGTTATCAGCTTGTAAAACATACAAAATGCTGTTTTCATGTATTTAAACTGTCATATTTATTTATATGTCGTGTGTAATGGCTTATGTTTGCAAAATCAAGATAAAATAGCTGTTTTCATCTTGCAAAAACATACAAAAAGCTGTTTTTAAGTATTTAAACTGTCATATTCATTTATATGTCGTGTGTAATGGCTTATGTTTGCAAAATCAAGATAAAATAGCTGTTTTCAGCTTGCAAAAACATACAGAATGCTGTATTCAAGTATATAAACTCTCATATTCATGTATATGTCGTGTGTAATGGCTTATATTTGCAAAATCAAGATAAAATAGCTGTTTTCATCTTGCAAAAACATACAAAATGCTGTTTTTAAGTATTTAAACTGTCATATTCATTTATATGTCGTGTGTAATGGCTTATGTTTTTTGCAAAATCAAGATAAATTAGCTGTTTTCAGCTTGCAAAAACTTACAAAATGCTGTTTTCAAGTATTTAAACTGTTATATTCATGTTTTTGTCGTGTGTAATGCCTTATGTTTGCAAAATCAAGATAAAATAGCTGTTTTCAGCTTGCAAAAACATACAAAATGCTGTTTTCAAGTATTTAAACTGTCATATTCATGTTTCTGTCGTGCATAATAGCTAATGTTGGTGAAATCAAGATACAATTGCTGTTTTAAGCATGCAAAAGCATACAAAGCGCCGTTTTAAAGTATTGAAACTGTCATATTTGAGTATATTTTGTATGTAATGGCTTATGTTTGCAAAATCAAGATAAAATTGCTGTTTTCAGCTTGCAAAAACTTATAAAATGCTGTTTCCAAGTATTTGAACTGTCATATTCATGTTTCTGTCCTGTATAATGGCTAGTGTTGATGAAGTCAAGATAAAATTACGGTTTTAAGCATGCAAATGCATACAAAACGCCGTTTTAAGTATTTAAACTGGCATAGGTATTCATGTATATGTCGTGTGTAATGGCTTATGTTAGCAAAATCAAAATAAAATAGCTGTTTTCAGCTTGCAAAAACATACAAAATGCTGTTTTCAAGCATTTAAACTCTCAAATTCATGTTTCTGTCGTGTGTAATGGCTAGTGTTTGCAAAATCAATATAAAATAGCTGTTTACAGCTTGCAAAAACATACAAAACGCTGTTTTCAAGTATTTAAACTGCCATATTCTTGCTTCTGTCGTGTATAATGGCTAATGTTGATGAAATCAAGATAAAATTGCTGTTTTAAGCATGCAA
This sequence comes from Poecilus cupreus, assembly GCA_963942605.1. Lineage (NCBI taxonomy): Eukaryota > Metazoa > Arthropoda > Insecta > Coleoptera > Carabidae > Poecilus > Poecilus cupreus. The sequence continues at coordinate 101,890 of CAWWDY010000649.1, read as the reverse complement.
AAGCAAACAAAACGCCGTTTTCAAGTATTTAAACTATCATTTACATGTATATCTCGTGTGTAATGGCTAATGTTTGCAAAATCAAGATAAAATAGCTGTTTTAAGCTTGCAAAAACATACAAAATGCTGTTTTCAAGTATTTAAACTGTCATATTTATGTTTCTGTCATGTATAATGGCTAATGTTGGTGAAATCAAGATAAAAGTGCTGCTTTAAGCATGCAAAAGCATATAAAACGCCGTTTTCAAGTATTTAAACTGTCATATTCGTGTATATGTAGTGTGTAATTGCTTATATTTGCAAAATCAAGATAAAATAGCTGTTTTCAGCTTGCAAAAACATACAAAATGCTGTTTTCAAGTATTTAAACAGTCATATTCATGTTTCTGTCGTGTATAAACGCTAATGTTAGTAAAATCAAGAGAAAATTGCTGTTCTAAGCTTGCAAAAACATACAATACGCTGTTTTAAAGAATTTAAAATGTCATATTCATGTTTCTGTCGTGTATAATGGCTATTGTTGGTGAATTCTAGATAAAATTGCTGTTTTATGCTTGCAAAAGCATACAAAACGCAGTTTTCAAGTATTTAAACTGTCATATTCATGTATATGTCGTGTGTAATGGTCTATGTTTGCAAAATCTAGATAAAAAAGCTGATTTCAGCTTAAAAAAACATACAAAATGCTGTTTTCAAGTATTTAAACTGTCATATTCATGTTTCTGTCGTTTATAATGGCTAATGTTGGTGAAATCAAGATAAAATTGCTGTTGTAAGCATGCAAAAGCATACAAAATGCAGTTTTCAAGTATTTAAACTGTCATATTCATGTATATGTCGTGTGTAATGGCTTATGTTTGCAAAATCAAGATAAAATAGCTGTTTTCAGCTTGCAAAAACTTACAAAATGCTGTTTTCAAGTATTTAACTATCATATTCATGTATATGTCATATGGAATAACTTATGTTTGCAAAATCAATATAAAATAGCTGCTTTCAGCTTGCAAAAACATACAAAATGCTGTTTTCAAGTACTTAAACTGTCATATTCATGTTTCTGTCGTTTATAATGGCTAATGTTGGTGAAATCAAGATAAAATTGCTGTTTTAAGCATGCAAAAGCAAACAAAATGCAGTTTTCAAGTATTTAAACTGTTATATTCATGTATATGTCGTGTGTAATGGCTTACGTTTGCAAAATCAAGATAAAATAGCTGTTTTCAGCTTGCAAAAACTTACAAAATGCTGTTTTCAAGTACTTAAACTGTCATATTCATGTATATGTCGTGTGTAATGGCTTATGTTTGCAAAATCAAGATAAAATAGCTGCTTTCAGCTTGCAAAAACATACAAAATGCTGTTTTCAAGTATTTAAACAGTCATATTCATGTTTCTGTCGTGTATAAACGCTAATGCTAGTAAAATCAAGATAAAATTGCTGTTTTAAGCATGCAAAAGCAAACAAAACGCCGTTTTCTAGTATTTAAACTATCATTTTCATGTATATCTCGTGTGTAATGGCTAATGTTTTGCAAAATCAAGATAAAATAGCTGTTTTCAGCTTGCAAAAACATACAAAATGCTGTTTTCAAGTATTTAAACTGTCATATTTATGTTTCTGTGTGCATATTGGCTAATTTTGGTGAAATCAAGATAAAATTGCTGTTTTAAGCATGCAGAAGCATAAAAAACGCCGTTTTCATGTATTTAAACTGTCATATTAATGTATATGTCGTGTGTAGTGGCGTATGTTTGCAAAATCAAGATAAAATAGCTGTTTTCAGCTTGCAAAAACTTACAAAATGCTGTTTCCAGGTATTTAAACTGTCATATTCATGTTTCTGTATTGTGTAATGGCTTAAGTGTGCAAAGTCAAGATAAAATCGCTGTTTTCAGCATGCAAAAACTTACAAAATGTTGTTTTCAAGTATTTAAACTGTCTTAATCATGTTTCTGTCCTGCATAATGGCAAATGTTGGGGAAATGAAGATAAAATTGCTTTTTTAAGCATGCAAAAGCACTCAAAACGCCGTTTTCAAGTATTTAAACTGTCATATTCATGTACATGTCGTGTGTGATGGCCTGTTTGCAAAATCAAGATAAAATAGCTGTTTTCAGGGAGCAAAAACATACAAAATGCTGTTTTCAAGTATTTAAACTGTCATAATTATGTATATGTCGCATGTAATGGCTAATGTTTGCAAAATCAAGATAAAATAGCTGTTTTCAGCTTGCAAAAACATACAAAATGCTGTTTCCAAGTATTTAAACTGTCACATTCATGTTTCTGTCGTGTATAATGGTTAATGTTAGGGAAATCAAGATAAAATTGCTGTTTTAAACATGCAAAAGCATACAAAACGCCGTTTTCAAGTATTTAAACTGTCAAATTTTTGTATATGTCATGTGTAATGGCTTATGTTTTGCAAAATCAATATAAAATAGTTGTTATCAGCTTGTAAAACATACAAAATGCTGTTTTCATGTATTTAAACTGTCATATTTATTTATATGTCGTGTGTAATGGCTTATGTTTGCAAAATCAAGATAAAATAGCTGTTTTCATCTTGCAAAAACATACAAAAAGCTGTTTTTAAGTATTTAAACTGTCATATTCATTTATATGTCGTGTGTAATGGCTTATGTTTGCAAAATCAAGATAAAATAGCTGTTTTCAGCTTGCAAAAACATACAGAATGCTGTATTCAAGTATATAAACTCTCATATTCATGTATATGTCGTGTGTAATGGCTTATATTTGCAAAATAAAGATAAAATAGCTGTTTTCAGCTTGCAAAAACATACAAAATGCTGTTTTCAAGTATTTAAACTGTCATGTTCATGTTTCTGTCGTGTATAAAGGCTAATATTGGTGAAATTAAGATAAAATAGCTGTTTTCAGCTTGCAAAAACATAAAAAATGCTATTTTTATGTATTTAAAAGTGTTATATTCATGTATATGTCGTATGTAATGGCTAATGTTTGCAAAATTAAGATAAAATAATTGTTTTCAGTTTGCAAAAACATACAAAATGCTGTTTTCATGTATTTAAACTGTCATATTCATTTATATGTCGGGTGTAATGACTTATGTTTGCAAAATTAAGATAAAATAGCTGTTTTCTGATTGCAAAAACATACTAAATGCTGTTTTTAAGTTTTTAAACTGTCATATTTATTTATTTGTCGTGTGTAATGGCTTATGTTTGCAAAATAAAGCTATAATAGGAGTTTTCTGCTTGCAAAAACATACAAAATGCTGTTTTCAAGTATTTAAACTGTCATATTTATGTTTCTGTGTGCATAATGGCTAATTTTGGTGAAATCAAGATAAAATTGCTGTTTTCAGCATGCAGAAGCATACAAAACGCCGTTTTTATGTATTTAAACTGTCATATAAATGTATATGTCGTGTGTAGTGGCGTATGTTTGCAAAATCAAGATAAAATAGCTGTTTTCAGCTTGCAAAAACTTACAAAATGCTGTTTCCAGGTATTTAAACTGTCATATTCATGTTTCTGTAGTGTGTAATGGCTTTAATGTGCAAAGTCAAAATAAAATAGCTGTTTTCAGCTTGCAAAAACTTACAAAATGCTGTTTTCAAGTATTTAAACTGTCTTAATCATGTTTCTGTCCTGCATAATGGCTAATGTTGTTGAAATGAAGATAGAATTGCTGTTTTAATCATGCAAAAGCATTCAAAACGCCGTTTTCAAGTATTTAAACTGTCTTATTCATGTTTCTGTCGTGTATAATGGCTAATGATGGTAAAATCAAGATAAAATAGCTGTTTTCAGCTTGCAAAAACATACAAAATGCTGTTTCCAAGTATTTAAACTGTCATATTCATGTTTCTGTCGTGTATAATGGCTAATGTTAGGGAAATCAAGATAAAATTGCAGTTTTAAGCATGCAAAAGCATACAAAACTCCGTTTTCAAGTATTTAAACTGACATATTCATGTATATGTCGTGTATAATGGCTAATATTTGCAAAATCAAGGTAAAATTGCAGTTTGCAGCTTGCAAAAACATACAAAACGCTGTTTTCAAGTAATTAAACTGTCTTATTCTTGTTTCTGTCGTGTATATAGGCTAATGTTGGTGAAATCAAGATAAAAGTGATATTTTCAGCTTGCAAAAACATACAAAACGCTGTGCTCAAGTATTTAAACTGTCATATTCATGTTTTTGTCGTGTATAATGGCAATTGTTGGTGACATCAAGATAAAATAGCTGTTTTAAGCATGCAAAAGCATACAAAACGCCGTTTTCAAATATTTAAACTGGCATATTCATGTATATGTCGTTTGTAATGGCTTATGTTTGCAAAATCAAGATAAAGTAGCTGTTTTCTGCTTCCAAAAATATACAAAATGCTGTTTTCAAGTATTTAAACTGTCAGATTCATGTTTCTGTCGTGTATAATGGCTAGTGTTAGTGAAATCAAGATAAAATTGCTGTTTTAAGCATGCAAAAGCATACAAAACATCGTTTTCAAGTATTTTAACTATCATATTCATGAATATGTCGTGTGTAATGGCTTATGTTTGCAAAATCAAGATAAAATAGCTGTTTTCAGCTTGCAAAAACATACAAAATGCTGTTTTCAAGTATTTATACTGTCATATTCATTTATATGTCGTGTGTAATGGCTTATTTGTGCAAAATCAAGATGAAATAGCTGTTTTCAGCTTGCAAAAACATAAAAAATGCTGTTTTAAAGTATTTAAACCGTCATATTCATGTTTCTAACGTGTATAATGGCTAATGTTGGTGAAATCAAAATAAAATTGCTGTTTTAAGCATGCAAAAACATACAAAATGCTGTTTTCAAGTATTTAAACTGTCATATTCATGTTTCTGTCGTGTATAATCGCTACTGTTAGTGAAATCAAAAGAAAATTGCTGTTTTAAGCCTGCAAAAACATACAATACGCTGTTTTCAAGAATTTAAACTGTCATATTCATGTTCAAGTCGCGTGCAATAGCTTATGTTTGCAAAATTAAGATAAAATAGCTGTTTTCGGCTTGCAAAAACATACAAATTGCTGTTTTCAAATATTTAATCTGTCATAATTATGTTTCTGTCGTGTATACTGTCTAATTTTGGTGAAATCAAGATAAAATTGCTGTTTTAAGCATGCTAAAGCATACAAAACGCCGTTTCAAGTATTTAAACTTTCATAATTATGTATATGTTGTGAGTAATGGCTTATGTTTGCAAAATTAATATAAAATAGCTGTTTTCAGCTTGCAAAAACATACAGAATGCTGTTTTCAAGAATTTAAACTATCATATTCATGTTCCTGTCGTTTATAATGGCTAATTTTAGTGAAATCAAGATGAAATTGCTGTTTTAAGCATGCAAAAGAATACAAAACGCCATTTTCAAGTATTTAAATTGTCATATTCATGTATATGTCGTGTGTAATGGCTTATGTTTGCAAAATCAAGATAAAATAGCTGTTTTTAGCTAGCAAAAACATGCAGAATGCTTTTTTAAAGTACTTAAACTGTCATATTCATGTTTCTTTCATGTATAATGGCTAATGCAGAAATCAAGATAAAATTGCTGTTTTAAGCATGCAAAAGCATACAAAACGCCGATTTCAAGTATTTAAACTGTCATATTCATGTATATGTCGTGTGTAATGGTGTATGTTTGCAAAATCAAGATAAAATAGCTGTTTTCAGGTTGCAAAAACATACGAAATGCTGTTTTCAAGTATTTAAACTGTCATATTCAGGTATCTTTCATGTATAATGGCTAATGGTGAAATCCAGATAAAATTGCTGTTTTAAGCATGCAAAAGCATACAAAACGCCGTTTTCAAGTATTTAAACTGTCATATTCATGTATATGTAGTGTGTAATGGCTTATGTTTGCAAAATCAAGATAAAATAGCTGTTTTTTGCTTGCAAAAATATACTAAATGCTGTTTTCAAGTATTTAAACTCTCATATTCATGTTTCTGTCGTATATAATCGCTAATGTTAGTGAAATAAAAAGAAAATTGCTGTTTTAAGCCTGCAAAAACATACAATACGCTGTTTTCAAGAATTTAAACTGTCATATTCATGTTCCTGTTGTTTATAATTGCTAATGTTAGTGAAATCAAGAAGAAATTGCTGTTTTAAGCATGCAAAAGTATACAAAACGCCGTTTTCAAGTATTTAAATTGTCATATTCATGTATATGTCTTGTGGAATGGCTTATGTTTGCAAAATCAAGATAAAATAGCTGTTTTCAGCTTGCAAAAACATACAGAATGCTTTTTTAAAGTACTTAAACTGTCATATTCATGTTTCTTTCATGTCTAATAGGTAATGTTGGTGAAATCCAGATAAAATTGCTGTTTTAAGCATGCAAAAGCATACAAAACGCCGTTTTCAAGTATTTAAACTGTCATATTCATGTATATGTAGTGTGTAATGGCTTATGTTTGCAAAATCATGATTAAATAGCTGTTTTCAACTTACATAAACATACAAAATGCTGTTTCCAAGTATTTAAACTGTCATATTCATGTTTCTGTCGTGTATTAATGGCTAATGTTAGTGAAATCAAGATAAAATTGCTGTTTTAAGCATGCAAAAGCGTACAAAACGCCGTTTTTATGTATTTAAACTGTTATTTCCATGTATATGTAGTGTGCAATGGCTTATGTTTGCAAAATCATGATGAAATAGCTGTTTTCAACATACATAAACATACAAAATGCTGTTTCCAAGTATCTAAACTGTCATATTCATGTTTCTGTCGTTTATAATGGCTAATGTTGGTGAACTCAAGATGAAATAGCTGTTTTCAGCTTGCAAAAACTTACAAAATGCTGTTTTTAAGTATTTAAACTGTCATATTCAGGTTTCTTTCATGTATAATGGCTAATGTTGGTGAAATCAAAATAAAATTGCTGTTTTAAACATGCAAAAGCATACAAAACGCCGTTTTCAAGTATTTAAACTGTCATGTTCATGTATATGTCGTGTGTAATGGTTAATGTTTGCAAAATCAAGATAAAATAGCTGTTTTCAGCTTGCAAAAACTTACAAAATGCTGTTTTCAAGTATTTAAACTGTCATATTCAGGTTTCTTTCATGTATAATGGCTAATGGAGAAATCCAGATAAAATTGCTGTTTTAAGCATGCTAAAGCATAAAAAACGCCGTTTTCAAGTATTTAAACTGTCATATTCATGTATTTGTCGTGTGTAATGGCTTATGTTTGCAAAATTAATATAAAATAGCTGTTTTCAGCTTGCAAAAACATACAGAATGCTGTTTTCAAGAATTTAAACTATCATATCCATGTTCCTGTCGTTTATAATGGCTAATGTTGGTGAAATCAAGATAAAATTGCTGTTTCAAGCATGCAAAAGCATACAAAACGGCGTTTTTAAGTATTTAAAGTATCATATTCATGTATATGTCGTGTGTAATGGCTTATGTTTGCAAAATCAAGATAAAATAGCTGTTTTTAGCTTGCAAAAACATACAAAATGCTGTTTTCAAGTATTTAAACTGTCATATTCATGTTTCTGTCGTTTATAATGGCTAATGTTGGTGAAATCGAGATGAAATTGCTGTTTTAAGCATGCAAAAGAATACAAAACGCCGTTTTCAAGTATTTAAACTGTCATATTCATGTATGTGTAGTGTGTAATGGCTTATGTTTGCAAAATCAAGATAAAATGGCTGTATTTAGCTTGCAAAAACATACAAAATGCTGTTTTCAAGTATTTAAACTGTCATATTCATGTTTCTGTCGTGTATAATCGCTAATGTTAGTGAAATCAAGAGGAAATTGCTGTTTTAAGCCTGCAAAAACATACAATACGCTGTTTTCAAGAATTTAAACTGTCATATTCATGTTTCTTTCGTGTATAATAGCAAATATTGGTGAAGTCAAGATAAAATTGCTGTTTCAAGCACGCAAAAGCATACAAAACGCCGTTTTCAAGTATTTAAACTGTCATGTTCATGTATATGTCGTGTGTAATGGTTAATGTTTGCAAAATCAGCTTGCAAAAACTTACAAAATGCTGTTTTAAAGTATATTAACTGTCATATCCAGGTTTCTTTCATGTATAATGGCTAATCTTGGTGAATTCAAAATAAAATTGCAGTTTTAAGATTGCAAAAGCATACAAATCACCGTTTTCAAGTATTTAAACTGTCATAATCATGTATATGTCGTATGTAATGGCTAATGTTTGCAAAATCAAGATAAAATAGCTGTTTTCAGCATGCAAAAACATACAAATTACTGTTTTCAAGTATTTAAACTGTCATATTCATGTTTCTTTCGAGTATAATGGCTAATGTTGGTGAAATCAAGATGAAGTTGCTGTTTTAAGCATGCAAAAGAATACAAAACGCCGTTTTCAAGTATATAAACTGTCATATTCATATATGTGTAGTGTGTAATGGCTTATGTTTGCAAAATCAAGATAAAATGGCTGTTTTTAGCTTGCAAAAACATACAAAATGCTGTTTTCAAGTATTTAAACTGTCATATTCATTTATATGTCGTGTGTAATGGTTAATGTTTGCAAAATCAAGATAAAATATCTGTTTTCAGCTTGCAAAAACTTACAAAATGCTGTTTTCAAGTATATAAACTGTCATATCCAGGTTTCTTTCATGTATAATGGCTAATGTTGGTGAATTCAAAATAAAATTGAAGTTTTAAGATTGCAAAAGCATACAAATCACCGTTTTCAAGTATTTAAACTGTCATAATTATGTATATGTCGTATGTAATGGCTAATGTTTGCAAAATCAAGATAAAATAGCTGTTTACAGCTTGCAAAACATACAAAACGCTGTTTTCAAGTATTTAAACTGTCATATTCATGTATATGTCGTGTGTAATGGCTTATGTTTGCAAAATCAAGATAAAATAGCTGTTTTCAGCTTGCAAAAACATACAAAATGCTGTTTTCAAGTATTTAAAGTGTCATATTCATTTATATGTCGTGTGTAATGGCTTATGTGTGCAAAATTAAGATAAAATAGCTGTTTTCAGCTTGCAAAAACCCACAGAATGCTGTTTTCAAGTATTTATACTGTTATATTCATGTTTCTGTCGTGTATAATTGCTAAATCGCTAATGTTAGTGAAATCCTGAGAAAATTGCTGTTTTAGGCTTGCAAAACTGTCATATTCATGTATATGTCGTGTGTAATGGCTTATGTTGCAAAATTAAGATAAAATAGCTGTTTTCAGCTTGCAAAAACATACAAAATGCTGCTTTCAAGTATTTAAACTGTCATATTCATGTTTCTGTCGTTTATGATGGCTAATGTTGGTGAAATAAAGATGGAATTGCTGTTTTAAGCATGCAAAAGAATACAAAACGCCGTTTTCAAGTATTTAAACTGTCATATTCATGTTTCTGTAGTGTATAATGGCTAGTGTTAGTGAAATCAAGATAAAAATGCTGTTTTAAGCATGCAAAAGCATACAAAACACCGTTTCAAGAATTTAAACTGTCATATTCATGTATATGTCATGTGTAATGGCTTATGTTTGCAAAATCAAGATAAAATTGCTGTTATCAGCTTGCAAAAACATACAAAATGTTGTTTTCAAGTATTTAAACTGTCATATTCATGTTTCTGTCGTGTATAATCGCTAATGTTTGTCAAATCAAGATAAAATTGCTGTTTTAAGCATGCAAAAGCATACAAAACGCCGTTTTCACGTATTTAAACTGTCATATTTATGTATATGTCATGTGTTATGGCTTATGTTTGCAAAATCAAGATAAAAAGCTGTTTTGAGCTGGCAAAAACTTAAAATATGCTGTTTTCAAGTATTTGAACTGTCATATTCAGGTTTCTTTCATGTATAATGGCAAATGTTGGTGAAATCAAGATAAAATTGCTGTTTAAGGCATGCAAAAGCATAAAAAACGCCGTTATCAAGTGTATAAACTGTCATATTCATGTTTATGTCGCGTGCAATGGATTATGTTTGCAAAATTAAGATAAAATAGCTGTTTTCAGCTTGCAAAAACATACAAATTGCTGTTTTCAAATATTTAATCTGTCGTATTTATGTTTCTGTCGTGTATACTGTCTAATGTTGGTGAAATCAAGATAAAATTGCTGTTTTAAGCATGCTAAAGCATAAAAAACGCCGTTTTCAAGTACTTAAACTGTCATATTCATGTATATGACGTGTGTAATGGCTTATGTTTGCAAAATTAATATAAAATAGCTGTTTTCAGCTTGCAAAAAAATACAGAATGCTGTTTTCAAGAACATAAACTGTCATATTCATGTATATGTCGTGTGTAATGGCTTATGTTAACAAAATCAAGATAAAATAGCTGTTTTCAGCTTGCAAAAACATACAAAATGCTGTTATCAAGTATTAAAACTGTCATATTCATGTATATGTCGTGTGTAATGGCTTATGTTTGGAAAATTAAGATAAAATAGCTGTTTTTAGCTTGCAAAAACATACAAAATGCTGTTTTGAAGTATTTAAACCGTCATATTCATGTTTCTTTCGTGTATAATGGCTAATGTTTATGAAATCAAGATAAAATTGCTGTTTTATGTATGCAAAAGCATACAAAACGCCGTTTTCACGTATTTAAACTGTCATATTCATGTATATGTCACGTGTTATGGCTCATGTTTGCAAAATCAAGATAAAATAGCTGTTTTGAGCTAGCAAAAACTTAAAATATGCTGTTTTCAAGTATTTAAACTGTCATATTCAGGTTTCTTTCATGTATAATGGCAAATGTTGGTGAAATCAAGATAAAATTGCTGTTTAAGGCATGCAAAAGCATAAAAAACGCCGTTATCAAGTATATAAACTGTCATATTCATGTATATGTCGTGTGTAATGGCTTATGTTTGCAAAATCAAGATAAAATAGCTGTGTTCAGCTTGCAAAAACATACAAAATGCTGTTTTCAAGTATTTAAACTGTCATATTCATGTTTCTGTCGTGTATAAACGCTAATGTTAGTAAAATCAAGATAAAATAGCTGTTTTCAGCTTGCAAAAACTTACAAAATGCTGTTTTCAAGTACTTAAACTGTCATATTCATGTATATGTCGTGTGTAATGGCTTATGTTTGCAAAATCAAGATAAAATAGCTGCTTTCAGCTTGCAAAAACATACAAAATGCTGTTTTCAAGTATATAAACTGTCTTATTCATATTTCTGTCCTGTATAATGGCTAATATTAGTGAAATCAAGATAAAATTACTGTTTTAAGCATGCAAAAGCATACAAAACGCCGTTATCAAGTATTTAAACTGTCATATTCATGTATGTGGCATGTGTAATGGCTTATGTTTGCAAAATCAAGATAAAATAACAGTTTTCATCTTGCAAAAACATACAAAACGCTGTGCTCAAGTATTTAAACTGTCATATTCATGTTTCTGTCGTGTATAATGGCTAATGCTGGTGAAATCAAGATACAATTGCTGTTTTAAGCATGAAAACGCATATAAAACGCAGTTTTAAAGTATATAAACTGTCATATTCAAGTATAAGTCGTGTGTAATGGCTTATGTTTGCAAAATCAAGATAAAATAGCTGTTTACAGCTTGCAAAAACATACAAAACGCTATTTTCAAGTATTTAAACTGTCATATTCTTGCTTCTGTCGTGTATAATGGCTAATGCTGGTGAAATCAAGACAAAAATGCTGTTTTAAGCATGCAAAAGCAAACAAAACGCCGTTTTCAAGTATTTAAACTATCATTTTCATGTATATCTCGTGTGTAATGGCTAATGTTTGAAAATCAAGATAAAATAGCTGTTTTCAGCTTGCAAAAACATACAAAATGCTGTTTTCAAGTATTTAAACTGTCATATTTATGTTTCTGTAGTGTATAATGGCTAATGTTTGTGAAATGAAGATAAAATTGCTGCTTTAAGCATGCAAAAGCATATAAAACGCCGTTTTCAAGTATTTAAACTGTCATATTCGTGTATATGTAGTGTGTAATGCCTTATGTTTGCAAAATCAAGATAAAATAGCTGTTTTCAGCTTGCAAAAACATGCAAAATGCTGTTTTCAAGTATTTAAACTGTCATATTCATGTTTCTGTCGTGTATAAATGCTAATGTTAGTAAAATCAAGAGAAAATTGCTGTTTTAAGCTTGCAAAAACATACAATACGCTGTTTTAAAGAATTTAAACTGTCATATTCATGCTTCTGTCGTGTATAATGGCTATTGTTGGTGAATTCAAGATAAAATAGCTGTTTTATGTATGCAAAAGCATACAAAACGCAGTTTTCAAGTATTTAAACTATCATATTCATGTATATGTCGTGTGTAATGGCTTATGTTTGCAAAATCAAGATAAAATAGCTGTTTTCAGCTTGCAAAAACTTACAATATGCTGTTTTCATGTATTTAACTATCATATTCATGTATATGTCGTGTGTAATGGCTTATGTTTGCAAAATCAAGATAAAATAGCTGCTTTCAGCTTGCAAAAACATACAAAATGCTGTTTTCAAGTACTTTAACTGTCATATTCATGTTTCTGTTGTTTATAATGGCTAATGTTGGTGAAATCAAGATAAAATTGCTGATTTAAGCATGCAAAAGCAAACAAAATGCAGTTTTCAAGTATTTAAACTGTCATATTCATGGATATGTCGTGTGTAATGGCTTATGTTTGCAAAATCAAGATAAAATAGCTGTTTTCAGCTTGCAAAAACTTACAAAATGCTGTTTTCAAGTACTTAAACTGTCATATTCTTGTATATGTCGTGTGTAATGGCTAATGTTTGCAAAATCAAGATAAAATAGCTGCTTTCAGCTTGCAAAACATACAAAATGCTGTTTTCAAGTATTTAAACTGTCTTTTAAATATTTCTGTCCTGTATAATGTTAGTGAAATCAAGATAAAATTACTGTTTTAAGCAGGCAAAAGCATACAAAACGCCGTTTTCAAGTATTTAAACTTTCATATTTATGTATATGGCATGTGTAATGGCTTATGTTTGCAAAATCAAGATAAAATAACAGTTTTCATCTTGCAAAAACATACAAAACGCTGTGCTCAAGTATTTAAACTGTCATTCATGTTTCTGTCGTGTATAATGGCTAATGCTGGTGAAATCAAGATACAATTGCTGTTTTAAGCATGAAAACGCATATAAAACGCAGTTTTAAAGTATTTAAACTGTCATATTCAAGTATAAGTCGTGTGTAATGGCTTATGTTTGCAAAATCAAGATAAAATAGCTGTCTTCAGCTTGCAAAAACATACAAAATGCTGTTTTCAAATACTTAAACTGCCATATTCATGTATATGTCGTGTGTAATGGCTTATGTTTGGAAAATCAAGATAAAATAACTGTTTTCAGCTTGCAAAAACATACAAAATGCTGTTTTCATGTATTTAAACTGTTATATTCATGTTTCTGTCCTGAATAATGGGTAGTGTTGATGAAATCAAGATAAAATTGCCGTTTTAAGCATGCAAAAGCATACAAAACGCTGTTTTCAATTATTTAATCTGTCAAATTCATGTATATGTCGTGTGTAATGGCTTATGTTAGCAAAATCAAAATAAAATAGCTGTTTTCAGCTTGCAAAAACATACAAAATGCTGTTTTCAAGTATTTAAACTCTCATATTCATGTTTCTGTCGTGTGTAATGGCTAATGTTTGCAAAATTAAGATAAAATAGCTGTTTACAGCTTGAAAAAACATACAAAACGCTGTTTTCAAGTATTTAAACTATCATTTTCATGTATATCTCGTGTGTAATGGCTAATGTTTGCAAAATCAAGATAAAATAGCTGTTTTCAGTTTGCAAAAACATACAAAATGCTGTTTTCAAGTATTTAAACTGTCATATTTATGTTTCTGTCGTGTATAATGGCTAATGTTGGTGAAATCAAGATAAAATTGCTGCTTTAAGCATGCAAAAGCATACAAATCGCCGTTTTCAAGTATTTAAACTATCATTTTCATGTATATCTCGTGTGTAATGGCTAATGTTTGCAAAATCAAGATAAAGTAGCTGTTTTCAGCTTGCAAAAACATACAAAATGCTGTTTTCAAGTATTTAAACTGTCTTATTCATATTTCTGTCCTGTATAATGGCTAATGTTAGTGAAATCAAGATAAAATTGCTGTTTTAAGCATGCAAAAGCATACAAAACGCCGTTCTCAAGTATTTAAATTGTCATATTCATGTATATGGCATGTGTAATGGCTTATAATTGCAAAATCAAGATAAAATAACAGTTTTCAGCTTGAAAAAACATATAAAACGCTGTGCTCAAGTATTTAAACTGTCATATTCATGTTTCTGTCGTGTATAATGGCTAATGTTGGTGAAATCACGATACAGTTGCTGTTTTAAGTATGAAAAAGCATATAAAACGCAGTTTTAAAGTATTTAAACTGTCATATTCAAGTATATGTCGTGTGTAATGGCTTATGTTTGCAAAATCAAGTTAAAATAGCTGTTTTCAGCTTGCAAAAACATACAAAATGCTGTTTTCATGTACTTAAACTGTTATATTCATGTTTCTGTCCTGTATAATTGCTAGTGTTGATGAAATCAAGATAAAATTGCCGTTTTAAGCATGCAAAAGCATACAAAACGCCGTTTTCAATTATTTAATCTGTAATATTCATGTATATGTCGTGTGTAATGGCTTATGTTAGCAAAATCAAAATCAAATAGCTGTTTTCAGCTTGCAAAAACATACAAAATGCTGTTTTCAAGTATTTAAACTCTCATATTCATGTTTCTGTCGTGTGTAATGGCTACTGTTTGCAAAATCAAGATAAAATAGCTGTTTACAGCTTGAAAAAACATACAAAACGCTGTTTTCAAGTATTTAAACTATCATTTTCATGTATATCTCGTGTGTAATGGCTAATGTTTGCAAAATCAAGATAAAATAGCTGTTTTCAGTTTGCAAAAACATACAAAATGCTGTTTTCAAGTATTTCAACTGTCATATTTATGTTTCTGTCGTGTATAATGGCTAATGTTGGTGAAATGAAGATAAAATTGCTGCTTTAAGCATGCAAAAGCATACAAAACGCCGTTTTCAAGTATTTAAACTATCATTTTCATGTATATCTCGTGTGTAATGGCTAATGTTTGCAAAATCAAGATAAAATAGCTGTTTTCAGTTTGCAAAAACATACAAAATGCTGTATTCAAGTATTTAAACTGTCATATTTATGTTTCTGTCGTGTATAATGGCTAATGTTGGTGAAATCAAGATAAAATTGCTGCTTTAAGCATGCAAAAGCATACAAAACGCCGTTTTCAAGTATTTAAACTGTCATATTCGTGTATATGTAGTGTGTAATGGCTTATGTTTGCAAAATCAAGATAAAATAGCTGTTTTCAGCTTGCAAAAACATACAAAATGCAGTTTTCAAGTATTTAAACTGTCATATTCATGTTTCTGTAGTGTATAATCGCTAATGTTAGTGAAATCAAGAGAAAATTGCTGTTTTAAGCTTGCAAAAACATACAATACGCTGTTTTAAAGAATTTAAACTGTCATATTTATGTTTCTGTCGTGTATAATGGCTAATGTTGGTGAATTCAAGATAAAATTGCTGTTTTATGTATGCAAAAGCATACAAAA
Source organism: Poecilus cupreus (assembly GCA_963942605.1). NCBI lineage: Eukaryota > Metazoa > Arthropoda > Insecta > Coleoptera > Carabidae > Poecilus > Poecilus cupreus. The sequence goes on along the minus strand of CAWWDY010000649.1, from coordinate 86,269 downwards.
CGCAGTTTTCAAGTATTTAAAATATCATATCCATGTATATGTCGTGTGTAATGGCTTATGTTTGCAAAATCTAGATGAAATAGCTGTTTTCAGCTTGCAAAAAGATACAAAATGCTGTTTTCATGTATTTAAACTGTCATATTCATGTATATGGCGTGTGTAATGGCTTATGTTTGCAAAATCAAGATAAAATAACAGTTTTCATCTTGCAAAAACATACAAAACGCTGTGCTCAGGTATTTAAACTGTCATATTCATGTTTCTGTCGTGTATAATGGCTAATGTTGGTGAAATCAAGATACAATTGCTGTTTTAAGCATGAAAAAGCATACAAAACGCAGTTTTAAAGTATTTAAACTGTCATATTCAAGTATATGTCGAGTGTAATGGCTTATGTTTACAAAATCAAGATAAAATAGCTGTTTTCAGCTTGCAAATACATACAAAATGCTGTTTTCAAGTATTTAAACTGTCATATTCATTTTTCTGTCGTGTATAATGGCTAATGTTGGTGAAATCAAGATAAAATTGCTGTTTTAAGCTTGAAAATCCATACAAAACGCCGTTTTCAAGTATTTTAACTGTCAAATTCATGTATATGTCAGGTGTAATGGATTATGTTTTGCAAAATCAAGATAAAATAGCTGTTTTTAGCTTGCAAAAACATAGAAATTGCTGTTTTTAAGTATTTAAACTGTCATATTCATGTTTCTGTCGTGTGTAATGGCTATTGCTGGTGAAATCAAGATACAATTGCTGTTTTAAGCATGAAAAAGCATATAAAACGCAGTTTTAAAGTATTTAAACTGTCTTATTCATGTTCCTGTCGTGTATATAGGCTAATGTTGGTGAAATCAAGATAAAATTGCTGTTTTAAGCATGCAAAAGCATACAAATTGCCGTTTTTAATTATTTAAACTGTCATATTCAAGTATTTGTCGTGTGTAATGGCTTATGTTAGCAAAATCAAAATAAAATAGCTGTTTCCAGCTTGCAAAAACATACAAAATTCTGTTTTGAAGTATTTAAACTCTCATATTCATGTTTCTGTCGTGTGTAATGGCTAATGTTTGAAAAATCAAGATAAAATAGCTGCTTGCAGCTTGCAAAAACGTACAAAACGCTGTTTTCAAGTATTTAAACTGTCTTATTCATGTTCCTGTCGTGTATATAGGCTAATGTTGTTGAAATCAAGATAAAATTGTTGTTTTAAGCATGCAAAAGCATACAAATTGCCGTTTTCAATTATTTAAACTGTCATATTCATGTATATGGCGAGTGTAATGGCTTATGTTTGGAAAATCAAGATAAAATAGCTGTTTTCAGCTTGCAAAAACATACAAAATGCTGTTTTCATGTATTTAAACAGTCATATTCATGTTTCTGTCCTATATAATGGCTAGTGTTGATGAAATCAAGATAAAATTGCCGTTTTAAGCATGCAAAAGCAAACAAAACGCCGTTTTCAATTATTTAATCTGTCATATTCATGTATATGTCGTGTGTAATGGCTTATGTTTGCAAAATCAAGTTAAAATAGCTGTTTTCAGCTTGCAAAAACATACAAAATGCTGTTTTCATGTATTTAAACTGTTATATTCATGTTTCTGTCCTGTATAATTGCTAGTGTTGATGAAATCAAGATAAAATTGCCGTTTTAAGCATGCAAAAGCATACAAAACGCCGTTTTCAAATATTTAATCTGTAATATTCATGTATATGTCGTGTGTAATGGCTTATGTTAGCAAAATCAAAATAAAATAGCTGTTTTCAGCTTGCAAAAACATACAAAATGCTGTTTTCATGTATTTAAACTGTTATATTCATGTTTCTGTCCTGTATAATTGCTAGTGTTGATGAAATCAAGATAAAATTGCCGTTTTAAGCATGCAAAAGCATACAAAACGCCGTTTTCAATTATTTAATCTGTAATATTCATGTATATGTCGTGTGTAATGGCTTATGTTAGCAAAATCAAAATAAAATAGCTGTTTTCAGCTTGCAAAAACATACAAAATGCTGTTTTCAAGTATTTAAACTCTCATATTCATGTTTCTGTCGTGTGTAATGGCTAATGTTTGCAAAATCAAGATAAAATAGCTGTTTACAGCTTGAAAAAACATACAAAACGCTGTTTTCAAGTATTTAAACTATCATTTTCATGTATATCTCGTGTGTAATGCCTAATGTTTGCAAAATCAAGATAAAATAGCTGTTTTCAGTTTGCAAAAACATACAAAATGCTGTTTTCAAGTATTTCAACTGTCATATTTATGTTTCTGTCGTGTATAATGGCTAATGTTGGTGAAATGAAGATAAAATTGCTGCTTTAAGCATGCAAAAGCATACAAAACGCCGTTTTCAAGTATTTAAACTATCATTTTCATGTATATCTCGTGTGTAATGGCTAATGTTTGCAAAATCAAGATAAAATAGCTGTTTTCAGTTTGCAAAAACATACAAAATGCTGTATTCAAGTATTTAAACTGTCATATTTATGTTTCTGTCGTGTATAATGGCTAATGTTGGTGAAATCAAGATAAAATTGCTGCTTTAAGCATGCAAAAGCATACAAAACGCCGTTTTCAAGTATTTAAACTGTCATATTCGTGTATATGTAGTGTGTAATGGCTTATGTTTACAAAATCAAGATAAAATAGCTGTTTTCAGCTTGCAAAAACATACAAAATGCAGTTTTCAAGTATTTAAACTGTCATATTCATGTTTCTGTAGTGTATAATCGCTAATGTTAGTGAAATCAAGAGAAAATTGCTGTTTTAAGCTTGCAAAAACATACAATACGCTGTTTTAAAGAATTTAAACTGTCATATTTATGTTTCTGTCGTGTATAATGGCTAATGTTGGTGAATTCAAGATAAAATTGCTGTTTTATGTATGCAAAAGCATACAAAACGCAGTTTTCAAGTATTTAAACTATCATATCCATGTATATGTCGTGTGTAATGGCTTATGTTTGCAAAATCTAGATGAAATAGCTGTTTTCAGCTTGCAAAAAGATACAAAATGCTGTTTTCATGTATTTAAACTGTCATATTCATGTATATGGCGTGTGTAATGGCTTATGTTTGCAAAATCAAGATAAAATAACAGTTTTCATCTTGCAAAAACATACAAAACGCTGTGCTCAGGTATTTAAACTGTCATATTCATGTTTCTGTCGTGTATAATGGCTAATGTTGGTGAAATCAAGATACAATTGCTGTTTTAAGCATGAAAAAGCATACAAAACGCAGTTTTAAAGTATTTAAACTGTCATATTCAAGTATATGTCGTGTGTAATGGCTTATGTTTACAAAATCAAGATAAAATAGCTGTTTTCAGCTTGCAAATACATACAAAATGCTGTTTTCAAGTATTTAAACTGTCATATTCATTTTTCTGTCGTGTATAATGGCTAATGTTGGTGAAATCAAGATAAAATTGCTGTTTTAAGCTTGAAAATCCATACAAAACGCCGTTTTCAAGTATTTTAACTGTCAAATTCATGTATATGTCAGGTGTAATGGATTATGTTTTGCAAAATCAAGATAAAATAGCTGTTTTTAGCTTGCAAAAACATAGAAATTGCTGTTTTTAAGTATTTAAACTGTCATATTCATGTTTCTGTCGTGTGTAATGGCTATTGCTGGTGAAATCAAGATACAATTGCTGTTTTAAGCATGAAAAAGCATATAAAACGCAGTTTTAAAGTATTTAAACTGTCTTATTCATGTTCCTGTCGTGTATATAGGCTAATGTTGGTGAAATCAAGATAAAATTGCTGTTTTAAGCATGCAAAAGCATACAAATTGCCGTTTTTAATTATTTAAACTGTCATATTCAAGTATTTGTCGTGTGTAATGGCTTATGTTAGCAAAATCAAAATAAAATAGCTGTTTCCAGCTTACAAAAACATACAAAATGCTGTTTTGAAGTATTTAAACTCTCATATTCATGTTTCTGTCGTGTGTAATGGCTAATGTTTGAAAAATCAAGATAAAATAGCTGCTTGCAGCTTGCAAAAACGTACAAAACGCTGTTTTCAAGTATTTAAACTGTCTTATTCATGTTCCTGTCGTGTATATAGGCTAATGTTGTTGAAATCAAGATAAAATTGTTGTTTTAAGCATGCAAAAGCATACAAATTGCCGTTTTCAATTATTTAAACTGTCATATTCATGTATATGGCGAGTGTAATGGCTTATGTTTGGAAAATCAAGATAAAATAGCTGTTTTCAGCTTGAAAAAACATACAAAATGCTGTTTTCATGTATTTAAACAGTCATATTCATGTTTCTGTCCTATATAATGGCTAGTGTTGATGAAATCAAGATAAAATTGCCGTTTTAAGCATGCAAAAGCAAACAAAACGCCGTTTTCAATTATTTAATCTGTCATATTCATGTATATGTCGTGTGTAATGGCTTATGTTAGCAAAGTCAAAATAAAATAGCTGTTTTCAGCTTGCAAAAACATACAAAACGCCGTTTTCAAGTATTTTAACTGTCAAATTCATGTATATGTCAGGTGTAATGGATTATGTTTTGCAAAATCAAGATAAAATAGCTGTTTTTAGCTTGCAAAAACATAGAAATTGCTGTTTTTAAGTATTTAAACTGTCATATTCATGTTTCTGTCGTGTGTAATGGCTATTGCTGGTGAAATCAAGATACAATTGCTGTTTTAAGCATGAAAAAGCATATAAAACGCAGTTTTAAAGTATTTAAACTGTCTTATTCATGTTCCTGTCGTGTATATAGGCTAATGTTGGTGAAATCAAGATAAAATTGCTGTTTTAAGCATGCAAAAGCATACAAATTGCCGTTTTTAATTATTTAAACTGTCATATTCAAGTATTTGTCGTGTGTAATGGCTTATGTAAGCAAAATCAAAATAAAATAGCTGTTTCCAGCTTGCAAAAACATACAAAATGCTGTTTTGAAGTATTTAAACTCTCATATTCATGTTTCTGTCGTGTGTAATGGCTAATGTTTGAAAAATCAAGATAAAATAGCTGTTTGCAGCTTGCAAAAACGTACAAAACGCTGTTTTCAAGTATTTAAACTGTCTTATTCATGTTCCTGTCGTGTATATAGGCTAATGTTGTTGAAATCAAGATAAAATTGTTGTTTTAAGCATGCAAAAGCATACAAATTGCCGTTTTCAATTATTTAAACTGTCATATTCATGTATATGGCGAGTGTAATGGCTTATGTTTGGAAAATCAAGATAAAATAGCTGTTTTCAGCTTGCAAAAACATACAAAATGCTGTTTTCATGTATTTAAACAGTCATATTCATGTTTCTGTCCTGTATAATGGCTAGTGTTGATGAAATCAAGATAAAATTGCCGTTTTAAGCATGCAAAAGCAAACAAAACGCCGTTTTCAATTATTTAATCTGTCATATTCATGTATATGTCGTGTGTAATGGCTTATGTTAGCAAAGTCAAAACAAAATAGCTGTTTTCAGCTTGCAAAAACATACAAAATGCTGTTTTCAAGTATTTAAACTGTCATATTTATGTTTCTGTCGTGTATAATGGCTAATGTTGGTGAAATCAAGATAAAATTGCTACTTTAGGCATGCAAAAGCATTAAAAACGCCGTTTTCAAGTATTTAAACTGTCATATTCGTGTATATGTAGTGTGTAATTGCTTATGTTTGCAAAATCAAGAGAAAATTGCTGTTTTAAGCTTGCAAAAACATACAATACGCTGTTTTCAAGTATATAAACTGTCATATTCTTGCTTCTGTCGTGTATAATGGCTAATGTTGGTGAAATCAAGATAAAATTGCTGTTTTAAGCATGCAAAAGCAAACAAAACGCCGTTTTCTAGTATTTAAACTATCATTTTCATGTATATCTCGTGTGTAATGGCTAATGTTTTGCAAAATCAAGATAAAATAGCTGTTTTCAGCTTGCAAAAACATACAAAATGCTGCTTTCTAGTATTTAAACTGTCTTATTCATGTTTCTGTCGTGTATAATGGCTAATGTTGGTGAAATCAAGATAAATTTGCTGTTTTAAGCATACAAAACACCGTTTTCAAGTATGTAAACTGTCGTAGTCAAGTATATGTCCTGTGTAATGGCTTATGTTTGCAAAATCAAGATAAAATAGCAGTTTTCAGCTTGCAAAAACATACAAAATTCTGTTTCCAAGTATTTAAACTGTCTTATTCATGTTTTTGTCGTGTATATAGGCTAATGTTGGTGAAATCAAGATAAAATAGCTGTTTTTAGCTTGCAAAAACTTACAAAATGCTGTTTTCAAGTACTTAAACTGTCATATTCATGTATATGTCGTGTGTAATGGCTAATGTTTGAAAAATCAAGATAAATAGCTGTTTACAGCTTGTAAAAACATACAAAACGCTGTTTTCAAGTATTTAAACTATCATATCCATGTATATGTCGTGTGTAATGGCTTACGTTTGCAAAATCTAGATGAAATAGCTGTTTTCAGCTTGCAAAAACATACAAAATGCTGTTTTCAAGTATTTAAACTGTCTTATTCATGTTTCTGTCGTGTATAATGGCTAATGTTGGTGAAATCAAGATAAATTTGCTGTTTTAAGCATACAAAACACCGTTTTCAAGTATGTAAACTGTCGTAGTCATGTATATGTCGTGTGTAATGGCTTATGTTTGCAAAATCAAGATAAAATAACTGTTTTCAGCTTGCAAAAACATACAAAATTCTGTTTCCAAGTATTTAAACTGTCTTATTCATGTTTTTGTCGTGTATATAGGCTAATGTTGGTGAAATCAAGATAAAATTGCTGTTTTCAGCATGCAAAAGCATACAAAACGCCGTTTTCAATTATTTAATGTGTCATATTCATGTATATGTCGTGTGTAATGGCTTATGTTAGCAAAATCATAATAAAATAGTTGTTTTCAGCTTGCAAAAACATACAAAATGCTGTTTTCAAGTATTTAAACTGTAATATTCATGTTTCTGTCGTGTATAATGGCTACTGTTGGTGAAATCACGATACAATTGCTGTTTTAAGTATGAAAAAGCATACAAAACGCCGTTTTAAAGTATTTAAACTGTCATTTTCAAGTATATGTCGTGTGTAACGGCTTATGTTTGGAAAATCAAGATAAAATAGCTGTTTTCAGCTTGCAAATACATACAAAATGCTGTTTTCATGTATTTAAACTGTCATATTCATGTTTCTGTCCAGTATAATAGCTAGTGTTGATGAAATCAAGATAAAATTGCCGTTTTAAGCATGCAAAAGCAAACAATACGCAGTTTTCAATTATTTAATCTGTCATATTCATGTATATGTCGTGTGTATTGGCTTATGTTAGCAAAATCAAAATAAAATAGCTGTTTTCAGCTTGCAAGAACATACAAAATGCTGTTTTCAAGTATTTAAACTCTTATATTCATGTTTCTGTCGTGTGTAATGGCTAATGTTTGCAAAATTAAGATAAAATAGCTGTTTTCAGCTTGCAAAAACATACAAAATGCTGTTTTCAAGTATTTAAACTGTCATATTTATGTTTCTGTCGTGTATAATGGCTAATGTTGGTGAAATCAAGATAAAATTGCTGCTTTAAGCATGCAAAAGCATATAAAACGTCGTTTTCAAGTAATTAAACTGTCATATTCGTGTATATGTAGTGTGTAATGGCTTATGTTTGCAAAATCAAGAGAAAATTGCTGTTTTAAGCTTGCAAAAACATACAATACGCTGTTTTAAAGAATTTAAACTGTCATTTTCATGTTTCTGTCGTGTATAATGGCTATTGTTGGTGAATTCAAGTTAAAATTGCTGTTTTATGAATGCAAAAGCATACAAAACGCAGTTTTCAAGTATTTAAACTGTCATATTCATGTATATGTCGTGTGTAATGGTCTATGTTTGCAAAATCTAGATAAAATTACTGTTTTAAGCATGCAAAAGCATACAAAACGCCGCTTTCAAGTATTTAAACTGTCATATTCATGTATATGGCGTGTGTGATGGCTTATGTTTGCAAAATCAAGATATAAGAACAGTTTTCATCTTGCAAAAACATACAAAACGCTGTGCTCAAGTATTTAAACTGTCATATTCCTGTTTCTGTCATGTATAATGGCTAATGCTGGTGAAATCAAGATACAATTGCAGTTTTAAGCATGAAAAAGCATATAAAACGCAGTTTTAAAGTATTTAAACTGTCATATTAAAGAATATGTCGTGTATAATGGCTAATGTTTGCAAAATCAAGATAAAATAGCTGTTTTCAGCTTGCAAAAACATACAAAATGCTGTTTTCAAGTACATAAACTGCCATATTTATGTATATGTCGTGTGTAATGGCTTATGTTTGGAAAATCAAGATTAAATAGCTGTTTTCAGCTTGCAAAAACATACATAATGCTGTTTTCATGTATTTAAACTGTTATATTCATGTTTCTGTCCTGTATAATGGCTAGTGTTGATGAAATCAAGATAAAATTGCCGTTTTAAGCATGCAAAAGCATACAAAACGCCGTTTTCAATTATTTAACTTGTCATATTCATGTATATATCGTGTGTAATAGCTTAGGTTAGCAAAATCAAAATAAAATAGCTGCTTTCAGCTTGCAAAAACATACAAAATGCTGTTTTCCAGTATTTAAGCTCTCATATTCATGTTTCTGTCATGTATAATGGCTAATGTTTGCAAAATCAAGATAAAATAGCTGTTTACAGCTTGAAAAAACATACAAAACGCTGTTTTCAAGTATTTAAACTGACATATTCTTGCTTCTGTCGTGTATAATGGCTAATGTTGGTGAAATCAAGATAAAATTGCTGTTTTAAGCATGCAAAAGCAAACAAAACGCCGTTTTCAAGTATTTAAACTATCATTTTCATGTATATCTCGTGTGTAATGGCTAATGTTTGCAAAATCAAGATAAAATAGCTGTTTTCAGTTTGCAAAAACATACAAAATGCTGTTTTCAAGTATTTAAACTGTCATATTTATGTTTCTGTCGTGTATAATGGCTAATGTTGGTGAAATCAATATAAAATTGCTGCTTTAAGCATGCAAAAGCATACAAAACGCCGTTTTCAAGTATTTAAACTGTTATATTCGTGTATATGTAGTGTGTAATGGTTTATGTTTGCAAAATCAAGATAAAATAGCTGTTTTCAGCTTGCAAAAACATACAAAATGCTGTTTTCAAGTATTTAACTATCATATTCATGTATATTTCGTGTGTAATTGCTTATGTTTGCAAAATCAAGATAAAATAGCTGCTATCAGCTTGCAAAATCTTACAAAATGCTGTTTTCAAGTACTTAAACTGTCATATTTGTGAATATGTCGTGTGTAATGGCTTATGTTTGCAAAATCAAGATAAAATAGCTGCTTTCAGCTTGCAAAAACATACAAAATGCTGTTTTCAAGTACATAAACTGCCATATTCATGTATATGTCGTATGTAATGGCTTATGTTTGGAAAATCAAGATTAAATAGCTGTTTTCAGCTTGCAAAAACATACAAAATGCTGTTTTCATGTATTTAAACTGTCATATTCATGTTTCTGTCCAGTATAATAGCTAGTGTTGATGAAATCAAGATAAAATTGCCGTTTTAAGCATGCAAAAGTAAACAAAACGCAGTTTTCAATTATTTAATCTGTCATATTCATGTATATGTCGTGTGTAATGGCTTATGTTAGCAAAATCAAAATAAAATAGCTGTTTTCAGCTTGCAAAAACATACAAAATGCTGTTTTCAAGTATTTAAACTCTTATATTCATGTTTCTGTCGTGTGTAATGGCTAATGTTTGCAAAATCAAGATAAAATAGCTGTTTTCAGCTTGCAAAAACATACAAAATGCTGTTTTCAAGTATTTAAACTGTCATATTTATGTTTCTGACGTGTATAATGGCTAATGTTATTGAAATCAAGATAAAATTGCTGCTTTAAGCATGCAAAAGCATATAAAACGTCGTTTTCAAGTAATTAAACTGTCAAATTCGTGTATATGTAGTATGTAATGGCTTATGTTTGCAAAATCAAGAGAAAATTGCTGTTTTAAGCTTGCAAAAACATACAATACGCTGTTTTAAAGAATTTAAACTGTCATTTTCATGTTTCTGTCGTGTATAATGGCTATTGTTGGTGAATTCAAGTTAAAATTGCTGTTTTATGCATGCAAAAGCATACAAAACGCAGTTTTCAAGTATTTAAACTGTCATATTCATGTATATGTCGTGTGTAATGGTCTATGTTTGCAAAATCTAGATAAAATAGCTGTTTTCAGCTTGCAAAATCATACAAAATGCTGTTTTCAAGTATTTAAACTCTCATATTCATGTATCTGTCGATTATAATGGCTAATGTTAGTTAAATCAAGATAAAATTACTGTTTTAAGCATGCAAAAGCATACAAAACGCCGCTTTCAAGTATTTAAACTGTTATATTCATGTATATGGCGTGTGTAATGGCTTATGTTTGCAAAATCAAGATATAAGAACAGTTTTCATCTTGCAAAAACATACAAAACGCTGTGCTCAAGTATTTAAACTGTCATATTCATGTTTCTGTCATGTATAATGGCTAATGCTGGTGAAATCAAGATACAATTGCAGTTTTAAGCATGAAAAAGCATATAAAACGCAGTTTTAAAGTATTTAAACTGTCATATTAAAGGATATGTCGTGTGTAATGGCTTATGTTTGAAAAATCAAGATTAAATAGCTGTTTTCAGCTTGCAAAAACATACAAAATGCTATTTTCATGTATTTAAACTGTTATATTCATGTTTCTGTCCTGTATAATGGCTAGTGTTGATGAAATCAAGATAAAATTGCCGTTTTAAGCATGCAAAAGCATACAAAACGCCGTTTTCAATTATTTAACCTGTCATATTCATGTATATATCGTGTGTAATAGCTTAGGTTAGCAAAATCAAAATAAAATAGCTGTTTTCAGCTTGCAAAAACATACAAAATGCTGTTTTCAAGTATTTAAACTGACATATTTATGTTTCTGTCGTGTATAATGGCTAATGTTGGTGATATCAAGATGAAATTGCTGCTTTAAGCATGCAAAAGCATACAAAACGCCGTTTTCAAGTATTTAAACTCTCATATTCGTGTATATGTAGTGTGTAATGGCTTATGTTTGCAAAATCAAGATAAAATAGCTGTTTTCAGCTTGCAAAAACATACAAAATGCTGTTTTCAAGTATTTAACTATCATATTCATGTATATTTCGTGTGTAATTGCTTATGTTTGCAAAATCAAGATAAAATAGTTGCTTTCAGCTTGCAAAAACTTACAAAATGCTGTTTTCAAGTACTTAAGCCGTCATATTTGTGTATATGTCGTGTGTAATGGCTTATGTTTGCAAAATCAAGATAAAATAGCTGCTTTCAGCTTGCAAAAACATACAAAATGCTGTTTTCAAGTATTCAAACTGTCTTATTCATATTTCTGTCCTGTATAATGGCTAATGTTAGTGAAATCAAGCTAAAATTACTGTTTTAAGCATGCAAAAGCATACAAAACGCCGTTTTCAAGTATTTTAACTGTCATATTCATGTACATGGCGTGTGTAATGGCTTATGTTTGCAAAATCAAGACAAAATAACAGTTTTCATCTTGCAAAAACATACAAAACGCTGCGCTCAAGTATTTAAACTGTCATATTCATGTTTCTGTCGTTTATAATGGCTAATGTTGGTGAAATCAATATACAATTTCTGTTTTAAGCATGAAAAAGCATACAAAACGCAATTTTAAAGTATTTAAACTGTCATATTCAAGTATATGTCGTGTGTAATGGCTTATGTTTACAAAATCAAGATAAAATAGCTGTTTTCAGCTTGCAGATACATACAAAATGCTGTTTTCAAGTATTTAAACTGTCATATTAATTTTTCTGTCGTGTATAATGGCTAATGTTGGTGAAATCAAGATAAAATTTCTGTTTTAAGCATGAAAATCCATACAAAACGCCGTTTTCAAGTATTTTAACTGTCAAATTCATGTATATGTCGGGTGTAATGGATTATGTTTTGCAAAAACAAGATAAAATAGCTGTTTTTAGCTTGCAAAAACATACAAATTGCTGTTTTTAAGTATTTAAACTGTCATATTCATGTTTCTGTCGTGTATAATGGCTAATGCTGGTGAAATCAAGATACAATTGCTGTTTTAAGCATGAAAAAGCATATAAAACGCAGTTTTAAAGTATTTAAACTGTCATATTCAAGTATATGTCGTGTGTAATGGCTTATGTTTGCAAAATCAAGTTAAAATAGCTGTTTTCAGCTTGCAAAAACATACAAAATGCTGTTTTCATGTATTTAAACTGTTATATTCATGTTTCTGTCCTGTATTATTGCTAGTGTTGATGAAATCAACATAAAATTGCCGTTTTAAGCATGCAAAAGCATACAAAACGCCGTTTTCAATTATTTAATCTGTAATATTCATGTATATGTCGTGTGTAATGGCTTATGTTAGCAAAATCAAAATAAAATAGCTGTTTTCAGCTTGCAAAAACATACAAAATGCTGTTTTCAAGTATTTAAACTCTCATATTCATGTTTCTGTTGTGTGTAATGGCTAATGTTTGCAAAATCAAGATAAAATAGCTGTTTACAGCTTGAAAAAACATACAAAACGCTGTTTTCAAGTATTTAAACTATCATTTTCATGTATATCTCGTGTGTAATGGCTAATGTTTGCAAAATCAAGATAAAATAGCTGTTTTCAGTTTGCAAAAACATACAAAATGCTGTTTTCAAGTATTTAAACTGTCATATTTATGTTTCTGTCGTGTATAATGGCTAATGTTGGTGAAATCAAGATAAAATTGCTGCTTTAAGCATGCAAAAGCATACAAAACGCCGTTTTCAAGTATTTAAACTATCATTTTCATGTATATCTCGTGTGTAATGGCTAATGTTTGCAAAATCAAGATAAAATAGCTGTTTTCAGTTTGCAAAAACATACAAAATGCTGTATTCAAGTATACAAACTGTCATATTTATGTTTCTGTCGTGTATAATGGCTAATATTGGTGAAATCAAGATAAAATTGCTACTTTAAGCATGCAAAAGCATACAAAACGCCGTTTTCAAGTATTTAAACTGTCATATTCGTGTATATGTAGTATGTAATGGCTTATGTTTGCAAAATCAAGATACAATAGCTGTTTTCAGCTTGCAAAAACATACAAAATGCAGTTTTCAAATATTTAAACTGTCATATTCATGTTTCTGTAGTGTATAATCGCTAATGTTAGTGAAATCAAGAGAAAATTGCTGTTTTAAGCTTGCAAAAACATACAATACGCTGTTTTAAAGAATTTAAACTGTCATATTCATGTTTCTGTCGTGTATAATGGCTAATGTTGGTGAATTCAAGATAAAATTGCTGTTTTATGTATGCAAAAGCATACAAAACGCAGTTTACAAGTATTTAAACTATCATATCCATGTATATGTCGTGTGTAATGGCTTATGTTTGCAAAATCTAGATGAAATAGCTGTTTTTAGCATGCAAATACATACAAAATGCTGTTTTCAAGTATTTAAACTGTCATATTCATTTTTCTGTCGTGTATAATGGCTAATGTAGGTGAAATCAAGATAAAATTGCTGTTTTAAGCTTGAAAATCCATACAAAACGCCGTTTTCAAGTATTTTAACTGTCAAATTCATGTATATGTCAGGTGTAATAGATTATGTTTTGCAAAATCAAGATAAAATAGCTGTTTTTAGCTTGCAAAAACATAGAAATTGCTGTTTTTAAGTATTTAAACTGTCATATTCATGTTTCTGTCGTGTGTAATGGCTAATGCTGGTGAAATCAAGATACAATTGCTGTTTTAAGCATGAAAAAGCATATAAAACGCAGTTTTAAAGTATTTAAACTGTCTTATTCATGTTCCTGTCGTGTATATAGGCTAATGTTGGTGAAATCAAGATAAAATTGCTGTTTTAAGCATGCAAAAGCAAACAAATTGCCGTTTTTAATTATTTAAACTGTCATATTCAAGTATTTGTCGTGTGTAATGGCTTATGTTTGCAAAATCAAAATAAAATAGCTGTTTCCAGCTTGCAAAAACATACAAAACGCTGTTTTCAAGTATATAAACTGTCATATTCTTGCTTCTGTCATGTATAATGGCTAATGTTGGTGAAATCAAGATAAAATTGCTGTTTTAAGCATGCAAAAGCAAACAAAACGCCGTTTTCTAGTATTTAAACTATAATTTTCATGTATATCTCGTGTGTAATGGCTTATGTTTGCAAAATCAAGATAAAATAGCTGTTTTCAGCTTGCAAAAACATACAAAATTCTGTTTCCAAGTATTTAAACTGTCTTATTCATGTTTTTGTCGTGTATATAGGCTAATGTTGGTGAAATCAAGATAAAATTGCTGTTTTCAGCATGCAAAAGCATACAAAACGCCGTTTTCAATTATTTAATCTGTCATATTCATGTATATGTTGTGTGTAATGGCTTATGTTAGCAAAATCATAATAAAATAGTTGTTTTCAGCTTGCAAAAACATACAAAATGCTAATTTCAAGTATTTAAACTGTCATATTCATGTATATGTCGTGTGTAATGGCTTATGTTTGCAAAATCAAGATAAAATAGCTGTTCTCAGCTTGCAAAAACATACAAAATGTTGTTTTCAAGTATTTAAACTGTCATATTCATATTTCTGTCGTGTATAATGGCTAATGTTGGTGAAATCAAGATAAAATAGCTGTTTTTAGCTTGCAAAAACTTACAAAATGCTGTTTTCAAGTACTTAAACTGTCATATTCATGTATATGTCGTGTGTAATGGCTAATGTTTGAAAAATCAAGATAAATAGCTTTTTACAGCTTGCAAAAACATACAAAACGCTGTTTTCAAGTATTTTAACTCTCTTATTCATATTTCTGTCGTGTATAATGGCTAATGTTAGTGAAATCAAGATAAAATTGCTGTTTTAAGCATGCAAAAGCATACAAAACGCCGTTTTCATGTATTTAAACTGTCATATTCTTGTATATGGCGAGTGTAGTGGCTTATGTTTGGAAAATCAAGATAAAATAGCTGTTTTCAGCTTGCAAAAACATACAAAACGCCGTTTTCAATTATTTAATCTGTCATATTCATGTATATGTCGTGTGTAATGGCTTATGTTAGCAAAATCAAAATAAAATAGCTGTTTTCAGCTTGCAAAAACATACAAAATGCTGTTTTCAAGTATTTAAACTGTCATATTTATGTTTCTGTCGTGTATAATGGCTAATGTTGGTGAAATCAAGATAAAATTGCTGCTTTAAGCATGCAAAAGCATATAAAACGCCGTTTTCAAGTATTTAAACTGTCATATTCGTGTATATGTAGTGTGTAATGGCTTATGTTTGCAAAATCAAGAGAAAATTGCTGTTTTAAGCTTGCAAAAACATACAATACGCTGTTTTAAAGAATTTAAACTGTCATATTCATGTTTCTGTCGTGTATAATGGCTATTGTTGGTGAATTCAAGTTAAAATTGCTGTTTTATGCATGCAAAAGCATACAAAACGCAGTTTCCAAGTATTTAAACTGTCATATTCATGTATATGTCGTGTGTAATGGTCTATGTTTGCAAAATCTAGATAAAATAGCTGTTTACATGTTGCAAAAACATACAAAACGCTGTTTTCAAGTATATAAACTGTCATATTCTTGCTTCTGTCGTGTATAATGGCAAATGTTGGTGAAATGAAGATAAAATTGCTGTTTTAAGCATGCAAAAGCAAACAAAACGCCGTTTTCTAGTATTTAAACTATCATTTTCATGTATATCTCGTGTGTAATGGCTAATGTTTTGCAAAATCAAGATAAAATAGCTGTTTTCAGCTTGCAAAAACATACAAAATGCGGTTTTAAAGTATTTAAACTGTCTTATTCATGTTTCTGTCGTGTATAATGGCTAGTGTTGGTGAAATCAAGATAAATTTGCTGTTTTAAGCATACAAAACACCGTTTTCAAGTATTTAAACTGTCGTATTCATGTATATGACGTGTGTAATGGCTTATGTTTGCAAAATCAAGATAAAATAGCTGTTTTCAGCTTGCAAAAACATACAAAATTCTGTTTCCAAGTATTTAAACTGTCTTATTCATGTTTCTGTCGTGTATATAGGCTAATGTTGGTGAAATCAAAATAAAATTGCTGTTTTCAGCATGCAAAAACATACAAAATGCTGTTTTCAAGTATTTAAACTTTCATATTCATGTATATGTCGTGTGTAATGGCTTATGTTTGCAAAATCAAGATAAAATACCTGTTTTCAGCTTGCAAAAACTTACAAAATGCTGTTTTGAAGTACTTAAACTGTCATATTCATTTATATGTCGTGTGTAATGGCTAATGTTTGAAAAATCAAGATAAATAGCTGTTTACAGCTTGCAAAAACATACAAAACGCTGTTTTCAAGTATTTAAACTCTCTTATTCATATTTCTGTCGTGTATAATGGCTAATGTTAGTGAAATCAAGATAAAATTGCTGTTTTAAGCATGCAAAAGCATACAAAACGCCGTTTTCAAGTATTTAAATTGTCATATTCATGTATATGGCGTGTGTAATGGCTTATGATTGGAAAATCAAGATAAAATAGCTGTTTTCAGCTTGCAAAAACATACAAAATGCTGTTTTCATGTATTTAAACTGTCATATTTATGTTTCTGTCCTGTATAATGGCTAGTGTTGATGAAATCAAGATAAAATTGCCGTTTTAAGCATGCAAAAGCAAACAAAACGCCGTTTTCAATTATTTAATCTGTCATATTCATGTATATGTCGTGTGTAATGGCTTATGTTAGCAAAATCAAAATAAAATAGCTGTTTTCAGCTTGCAAAAACATACAAAATGCTGTTTTCAAGTATTAAAACTCTCATATTCATGTTTCTGTCGTGTGTAATGGCTAATGTTTGCAAAATCAAGATAAAATAGCTATTTACTGCTTGCAAAAACATACAAAACGCTGTTTTCATGTATTTAAACTGTCATATTCTTGCTTCTGTCGTGTATAATGGCTAATGTTGGTGAAATCAAGACAAAATTGCTACTTTAAGCATGCAAAAGCATATAAAATGCCGTTTTCAAGTAATTAAACTATCATATTCGTGTATATGTAGTGTGTAATGGCTTATGTTTGCAAAATCAAGAGAAAATTGCTGTTTTAAGCTTGCAAAAACATACAATACGCTGTTTTAAAGAATTTAAACTGTCATTTTCATGTTTCTGTCGTGTATAATGGCTATTGTTGGTGAATTCAAGTTAAAATTGCTGTTTTAAGCATGCAAAAGCAAACAAAATGCAGTTTTCAAGTATTTAAACTGTCATATTGATGTATATGTCGTGTGTAATGGCTTATGTTTGCAAAATCAATATAAAATAGCTCTTTTCAGCTTGCAAAAACTTACAAAATGCTGTTTTCAAGTATTTAACTATCATATTCATGTATATGTAGTGTAATGGCTTATGTTTGCAAAATCAAGATAAAATAGCTGCTTTCAGATTGCAAAAACATGCAAAATGCTGTTTTCAAGTACTTACACTGTCATATTCATGTTTCTGTCGTTTATAATGGCTAATGTTGGTGAAATCAAGATAAAATTGCTGTTTTAAGCATGCAAAAGCAAACAAAATGCAGTTTTCAAGTATTTAAACTGTCATATTGATGTATATGTCGTGTGTAATGGCTTATGTTTGCAAAATCAAGATAAAATAGCTCTTTTTAGCTTGCAAAAACTTACAAAATGCTGTTTTCAAGTACCTAAACTGTCATATTCATGTATATGTCGTGTGTAATGGCTTATGTTTGCAAAATCAAGATAAAATAGCTGCTTTAAGCTTGCAAAAACATACAAAATGCTGTTTTCAAGTATTTAAACAGTCTTATTCATATTTCTGTCCTGTATAATGGCTAATGTTAGTGAAATTAAGATAAAATTACTGTTTTAAGCATGCAAAAGCATACAAAACGCCGCTTTCAAGTATTTAAACTGTCATATTCATGTATATGGCGTGTGTAATGGCTTATGTTTGCAAAATCAAGATATAAGAACAGTTTTCATCTTGCAAAAACATACAAAACGCTGTGCTCAAGTATTTAAACTGTCATATTCATGTTTCTGTCGTGTATAATGGCTAATGCTCGTGAAATCAAGATACAATTGCTGTTTTAAGCATGAAAAAGCATATAAAACGCAGTTTTAAAGTATTTAAACTGTTATATTCAAGTATATGTCGTGTGTAATGGCTTATGTTTGCAAAATCAAGATAAAATTGCTGTTTTAAGCATGCAAAAGCATACAACTTACCTTTTTCAATTATTTAAACTGTCATATTTAAGTATATGTCGTGTGTAATGGCTTATGTCAGCAAAATCAAAATAAAATAGCTGTTTTCAGCTTGCAAAAACATACAAAATGCTGTTTTCAAGTATTTGAACTGTCATATTCATGTTTCTGTCCTGTATAATGGCTAGTGTTGATGAAATCAAGATAAAATTGCCGTTTTAAGCATGCAAAAGCATACAAAACGCCGTTTTTAATTATTTAAACTGTCATACAAGTAGTAATGTTTCAACGTAAGTAGACGTGCATTTTTTCAGCTGCTCTGAATTTCTATTCTCGTAGTGCCAAAATATACTAAATTAGTATCTTAGTGCCAAAATTATACTTACTTGTGCTACGGTTTTTACATCTTATCATTATTTTAATCATGAGTCGCCATACTACCGAAGTTATGAGTAAACTTCTCAGTGATGATAACTTCATCACCAAATTGGCCGATGAAATCTTCACGAGACTCAACGTCAAATTGGAGGAACAAAAGATGAAATACGAAGCCATCATCAATGATCTTAACACCAAAAATCTACAACTTGAAGCCGAAATCGACAACTTGGAGCAGTACTCAAGAAGGAATTGCATCCGTGTCTTTGGTGTTCCTGAAGATCCATCTGAAGATGCCGAACTCAAGGTTTGTGAAATATTTAAAGACAAACTTTCAATCGATGTCCTTCCAGAAAATATTGATCGTTGTGTTGGGAAGTGCATCGACCTAGTGCTAGTGATAAGTCTGTGCTTGATCGTCAACGTCCTCGCCCAATTATTGTCAAATTTACGTCTTACAAAACGCGAAGCATCATACTAAAAAATAAAAAACATCTAAAAGGCACAGATTTTACTGTTAAAGAAGATCTTATCAAGAAGCGCCTTGACTGCTTTAAAAGTATCAGCAAAAAGTTTGGCTTCCGTAATATCTGGACTGTCGACGGCAATATATTTTATAAATCTAATAATGTTGTAAAAAAGGTTACAATATTTGACAAGTTATACTTGGATAATTTGTAATTTGTACAGTATCACTGTCTCTCGGTTTTCATTAATAGCACTATGTTCTCTATTTGTAACGCACTATAATTTTATATTTCTTTATTTGTCAGCTGTTAAATTTCAACACTTCATACTCGATCGAATGTAAACAGTGAATCGATCGTACTTTATATTTTTCATTATTCATTGTACTTTGAACCTGCATATATTTAGTCTTTAACGGTTTAATTAAGAAACTTTGTTTATTCTCCCTCAATTTGCTGTGTTCGTTTTTTTTTTCAATACATTTATGGATATTTACTATCAGAATGCTAGGGGTTTAAATTCTAAATTAACAGATGTTTACACTAACAGTCTTATAGGTAATTATGATTTAATTCTAATTACAGACACATGGCTCAATCACTCTGTTTATAACAATGAAGTTCTAGATAGTAATAATTATTCAATTTATAGAAAAGACCGGGATAATGCCAGAGTAGGCAAATCTCGTGGTGGCGGTGTCTTGTGTGCTGTCCACACTAAGCATAAATCCTCACTTGTAAAACTTGATTTACATATTAATTCTGTCGCTGATATTATTTGTGTAAAAGTTCATTTAAACACGGGGAAAACTCTAATTGTTGTAGTTATTTATTCCCCTCCACCTATCTCAGCAGTACAGCAAGACTTGATCTACGACTGTCTTGAATCATCTGGAGCCTTGTTTAATAAGGATTTTATCTTAGTGGAGGATCTAAATATCACTGATCTAGTTCATTATTATAATTCTAAATTTACCAATAATCACGTAGCCCGTTTTAATAATTTCTGTAATTTTCTTGGTGGATCACAATATAATAAAATCCTCAATTCTGATAATCGTCTCCTTGATGTTGTAGTATCCAACTTAAATTGTACTGTATCACATGATGATAATCCTTTAGTACGCGAAGATAATTATCATCCTTCACTTAATATTAACGTAAACTCTGTAACTCATGCTACTCTCAATTCTACATTTAATAATAATAGGTATTATAATTTCCGTCTAGCGGACTTTGAAATAATGTATTCATTATTAAATGAGACAGATTGGAATACTATGAAGTCATGCTATGATGTCAATGAAGCTCTATCAGAGTTTTATGCTCTGCTTGACAATGTCTTTCAGAGATGTGTGCCTAGAACCCGTAAAAAAATTCGCATTATCCACCTTGGTTTACAACACAAATTATTAATAATATTAAACTCAAAGCTAAAGCTCACAAACTTTACAAGTTATATGGTAATGATTATTATTACAACGAATTTAAAGCATTGAGATTTAAATTAAAAATAGATATTAAAATTGCTTATCGCAACTATATATCTGATGTTGAAAATAAAATTGTTGGTGAACCAAAATTTTTCTGCTAAGGCATTCGACAAGGTAAATCATGATATTTTGCTCTACAAACTTCAGCATCAATTCAGCTTCTCGCCTGCTCTGATTAGTTTTTTCAAATCTTACATTAAAAATCGACAGAATTACGTTTATTACAATAATTGTAAATCAAAATATTTCATGCCTTCCTCTGGTGTTCCTCAAGGATCTAATCTCGGTCCGTTATTTTTTATACTTTTTATAAATGACATTACAACCTATGTTAAACACTCGGAACTGTTGTTATATGCAGATGACTTGAAATTGTTTAAAATTATTCACTTAATATTAACGTAAACTCTGTAACTCATGCTACTCTCAATTCTACATTTAATAATAATAGGTATTATAATTTCCGTCTAGCGGACTTTGAAATAATGTATTCATTATTAAATGAGACAGATTGGAATACTATGAAGTCATGCTATGATGTCAATGAAGCTCTATCAGAGTTTTATGCTCTGCTTGACAATGTCTTTCAGAGATGTGTGCCTAGAACCCGTAAAAAAAATTCGCATTATCCACCTTGGTTTACAACACAAATTATTAATAATATTAAACTCAAAGCTAAAGCTCACAAACTTTACAAGTTATATGGTAATGATTATTATTACAACGAATTTAAAGCATTGAGATTTAAATTAAAAATAGATATTAAAATTGCTTATCGCAACTATATATCTGATGTTGAAAATAAAATTGTTGGTGAACCAAAATTTTTCTGCTAAGGCATTCGACAAGGTAAATCATGATATTTTGCTCTACAAACTTCAGCATCAATTCAGCTTCTCGCCTGCTCTGATTAGTTTTTTCAAATCTTACATTAAAAATCGACAGAATTACGTTTATTACAATAATTGTAAATCAAAATATTTCATGCCTTCCTCTGGTGTTCCTCAAGGATCTAATCTCGGTCCGTTATTTTTTATACTTTTTATAAATGACATTACAACCTATGTTAAACACTCGGAACTGTTGTTATATGCAGATGACTTGAAATTGTTTAAAATTATAAATTGTCATCAGGACTTTTTGCTTCTACAGTCTGATATTGACAATCTCCATAAATGGTCTGTTATCTCACAATTATTTTTTAACATTAAGAAATGTAAAATAATGACATATTCAAGGAAACTAAATCCAGTTATTTATATTTATAATATGGATAGTTTACCCTTGGTTAGGGTTACGCAGTGTAAGGATATGAGTGTCATTTTTGATCCAAAACTAACATTTTCACTATATATTGACTTTTTAGTCACAACTTCTTACAAAATTTTAGGTTTTATTATCAGAAATTCTTCACATTTCACTAATATAACGACAATCAGATCCTTATACTACTCGTTTGTACGCTCTAAGCTTGAGTATTGTCTTGAATCCAGAGAAAGTTTGTTAGGTTCTGTGCACGGAAATTTTTTAATTCTTTCAATTGTTACACGTACAGTTACTCCAGCTCTTTACAATATTTCAATATGTTAACTCTTGAGAATCGACGAAATATTCTGTCCTGTCTCTATTTATACAAACTTATTCATGGCCACATTAATGATGCTCCAGCTTTGGAAAATATAGACTTTGCCGTACCACGTTCTCAAATTAGATCGGTCAGTGCAAAATATATATATGAACTAAGAGCGCCTGTCAGAAGAATGTGTCAGATTTTTAACAACTATATTTCGAACACAGACATTGATTTGTTTTATTATAGTCTGTATAGATTTAAAAATAGTTTAATTACTTATTTCTCTGGTATGTGAAATTTATGTATATGTTTTTGTTCTCTTTCTTTATTGTTATGTTGAAACTGTTCTATGTTTTGTTCTCCAGCCCTCAGTAATATGGTTACAGTCTCTGTAACCTGTTGAGCGGCTGTTAATAAAAAATAAATAAATAAATATTCAAGTGTATGTAGTGTGTAATGGCTTATGTTTGCAAAATCAAGATAAAATAGCTGTTTTCAGCTTGCAAAAACATACAAAATGCTGTTTTCAAGTATTTAAACTGTCATATTTATGTTTCTGTTGTGTATAATAGCTAATGTTGGTCAAATCAAGATAAAATAGCTGTTTTAAGCTTGCAAAAACATACAACATGCTGTTTTCAAGTATATAAACTGTCATTTTCATGTATATGTCGTATGTAATGGCTAATGATTGCAAAATCAAGATAAAATATCAGTTTTTAGCTTGCAAAAACATACAAAATGCTGTTTCCAAGTATTTAAACTGTCATATTCATGTTTCTGCCGTGCATAATGGCTAATGTTGGTGAAATCAAGATACAATTGCTGTTTTAAGCATGCAAAAGCATACAAAACGCCGTTTTAAAGTATTTAAATTGTCATATTCAAGTATATGTCGTGTGTAATGGCTTAT
This sequence comes from Poecilus cupreus, assembly GCA_963942605.1. Lineage (NCBI taxonomy): Eukaryota > Metazoa > Arthropoda > Insecta > Coleoptera > Carabidae > Poecilus > Poecilus cupreus. Next base: position 63,126 of record CAWWDY010000649.1, on the reverse strand, counting down.
GTTTGCAAAATCAAGATAAAATAGCTGGTTTCAGCTTGCAAAAATATACAAAATGCTGTTTTCAAGTATTTAAACTGTCTGTCGTGTATATAGGCTAATGTTGGTAAAATCAAGATAAAATTGCTGTTTTAAGCATGCAAAAGCATACAAAACACCGTTTTCAAGTATTTAAACTGTTATATTCATGTATATGTCGTGTGTAATGGCTTACGATTGCAAAATCAAGATAAAATAGCAGTTTTCAGCTTGCAAAAACATACAAACGCTATGCTCAAGTATTTAAACTGTAATTTTCATGTTTCTGTCGTGTATAATGGCTAATATTGGTGAAATCAAGATACAATTGCTGTTTTAAGCATGCAAAAGCATACAAAACGCCGTTTTAAAGTATTTAAACTGTCATATTCAAGTATATGTCGTGTGTAGTGGCTTATGTTTGCAAAATCAAGATAAAATAGCTGTTTTCAGCTTGCAAAAACATACAAAATGCTGTTTTCGAGTATTTAAACTGTCATATTCATGTATTTGTCGTGTATAATGGTTAATGTTGGTGGAATCAAGATAAATTTGTTGTTTTAAGCATGCAAAAGCAAACGAAACGCCGTTTTGAAGTATTTAAACTATCATATTCATGTATATGTCGTTTGTAATGGCTAATGTTTGCAAAATCAAGATAAAATAGCTGTTTACAGCTTGCAAAAACATACAAAACGCTGTTTTCAAGTATTTAAACTGTCTGTCGTGTATATAGGCTAATGTTGGTGAAATCAAGATAAAATTGCTGTTTTAAGCATGCAAAAGCATACAAAACACCGTTTTCAAGTATTTAAACTGTTATATTCATGTATATGTCGTGTGTAATGACTTATGTTTGCAAAATCAAGATAAAATAACTGTTTTAGCTTGCAAAAACATACAAAATGCTGTTTTCAATTATTTAAACTGTCATATTCATTTATATGTCGTGTGTTATGGCTTACGATTGCAAAATCAAGATAAAATAGCAGTTTTCAGCTTGCAAAAACATACAAAACGCTATGCCCAAGTATTTAAACTGTAATTTTCATGTTTCTGTCGTGTATAGTGGCTAATGTTGGTGAAATCAAGATAAAATAACAGTTTTAAACATGTATATGTCGTGTGTAATGGCTTATGTTTGCAAAATCAAGATAAAATAGCTGTTTTCAGCTTGCAAAAACATATAAAATGCTGTTTTCAAGTATTTAAACTGCCATATTTATGTTTCTGTCGTGTATAATGGCTTATGTTTGCAAAATCAAGATAAAATAGCTGTTTTCAGCTTGCAAAAACATACAAAATGCTGTTTTCAAGTATTTAAACTGTCATATTCATGTCTCTGTCCTGTATAATAGCTAATGTTGATGAAATCAAGAAAAAATTGCCGTTTTAAGCATGCAAAAGCATACAAAACGCCGTTTTCAAGTATTTAAACTGTCATATTCAAGTATATGTCGTGTGTAATGGCTTATGTTTGCAAAATCAAGATGAAATTGCTGTTTTCAGTTTGCAAAAACATACAAAATGCTGTTTTCAAGTATTTAAACTGTCATATTCATGTTTCTGTCGTGTATAATGGCTAATGTTGGTGAAATCAAAATAAACTTGCTGTTTTAAGCATACAAAAGCATACAAAACACCGTTTTCAAGTATTTAAACTGTCATATTCATGTATATGTCCTGTGTAATGGCTTATGTTTGCAAAATCAAGATGAAATAGCTGTTTTCAGCTTGCAAAAACATACAAAATGCTGTTTTAAAGTATTTAAACTGTCATATTCAAGTATATGTCGTGTGTAATGGCTTATGTTTGCAAAATCAAGATAAAATAGCTGTTTTCAGCTTGCAAAAACATATAAAATGCTGTTATCAAGTATTTAAACTGTCATATTTATGTTTCTGTCGTGTATAATGGCTAATGTTGGTGAAATCAAGATAAATTTGCTGTTTTAAGCATACAAAAGCATACATAACACCGTTTTCAAGTATTTAAACTGTCATATTCATGTATATGTCCTGTGTAATGGCTTATGTTTGCAAAATCATGATGAAATAGCTGTTTTCAGCTTGCAAAAACATACAAAATGCTGTTTTAAAGTATTTAAACTGTCATATTCAAGTATATGTCGTGTGTAAGGGCTTATGTTTGCAAAATCAAGATAAAATAGCTGTTTTCAGCTTGCAAAAACATATAAAATGCTGTTTTCAAGTATTTTAACTGTCATATTAATGTTTCTGTCGTGTGTAATGGCTAATGTTGGTAAAATCAAGATAAATTTGCTGTTTTAAGCATACAAAAGCATACATATCACCGTTTTCAAGTATATAAACTGTCATATTCATGTATATGTCGTGTGTAATGGCTTATGTTTGCGAAATCAATATAAAATAGCTGGTTTCAGCTTGCAAAAACATACAAAATGCTGTTTTCAAATATATAAATTGTCATATTCATGTTTCTGTCGTGTATAATGGCTAAAGTTGGTGAAATCAAGATAAAATTGCTGTTTTAAGCATGCAAAAGCATACAAAACGCCGTTTTCAAGTATTTAGTCTGTCAAATTCTTGTATATGTCATGTGTAATGACTTATGTTTTGCGAAATCAAGATAAAATAGCTGTTTTCAGCTTGCAAAAACATACAAAATGCTGTTTTAAAGTATTTAAACTGTCATATTCAAGTATATGTCGTGTGTAATGGCTTATGTTTGCAAAATCAAGATAAAATAGCTGTTTTCAGCTTGCAAAAACATATAAAATGCTGTTTTCAAGTATTTTAACTGTCATATTCATGTTTCTGTCGTGTGTAATGGCTAATGTTGGTAAAATCAAGATAAATTTGCTGTTTTAAGAATACAAAAGCATACATATCACCGTTTTCAAGTATATAAACTGTCATATTCATGTATATGTCGTGTGTAATGGCTTATGTTTGCGAAATCAATATAAAATAGCTGGTTTCAGCTTGCAAAAACATACAAAATGCTGTTTTCAAATATATACATTGTCATATTCATGTTTCTGTCGTGTATAATGGCTAAAGTTGGTGAAATCAAGATAAAATTGCTGTTTTAAGCATGCAAAAGCATACAAAACGCCGTTTTCAAGTATTTAGTCTGTCAAATTCTTGTATATGTCATGTGTAATGACTTATGTTTTGCGAAATCAAGATAAAATAGCTGTTTTCAGCTTGCAAAAACATACAAAATGCTGTTTTAAAGTATTTAAACTGTCATATTCAAGTATATGTCGTGTGTAATGGCTTATGTTTGCAAAATCAAGATAAAATAGCTGTTTTCAGCTTGCAAAAACATATAAAATGCTGTTTTCAAGTATTTTAACTGTCATATTCATGTATATGTCGTGTGTAATGGCCAATGTTTGCAAAATCAAGATAAAATAGCTGTTTACAGCTTGCAAAAACATACAAAACGCTGTTTTCAAGTATTTAAACTATCTGTCGTGTATATAGGCTAATGTTGGTGAAATAAAGATAAAATTGCTGTTTTAAGCATGCAAAAGAATACAAAACGCCGTTTTCAAGTATTTATACTATCATATTTTTGTATATGTCGTGTGTAATGGCTTATGTTTGCAAAATCAAGATAAAATAGCTGTTTTCAGCTTGCAAAAACATACAAAATGCTGTTTTCAAGTATTTAAAGTGTCATTTTTATGTTTTTGTCGTGTATAATGGCTAATGTTGGTGAAATCAAAATAAAATTGCTGTTTTAAGCATGCAAAAGCATACAAAACACCGTTTTCAAGTATTTAAACTGTTGAAGTGATCGCGTGAATTTGATACAATAGCTAAATAGAATTAATCAGCAGCGGTTTGAAATAACGTCAATGATTTTATTATTTTTTCACGTAACTGTTTACAAACAATAACAAATATTTCATAGTAACAAAAATTTGAAAAATATATAAAATTTGTAGTGGGCTAGCGCACCCACAGTACCCCCCTTCCAGTGATGATCGGTTCGGCAAATCGGACTTTTGTGCAGGACTTGCTGGTAGGTAGGGGCGTGGCATCGATGTCGTTTATTGCGTCTTCGTTAAGCACATACGCTGGCTTCAACCAGTCGACAGAAACTTTTACATCACGGCCATTTATACGAACCGTGTAAGTTTTTTCTCCATGGGATATCACGGGATATGGTCCGTCGTAGGGATGCTGAAGACTTTTCTTCACAGTGTCGTTTCGGACGAAAACTTGTTTAGTTGTAGATAGGTCCTTAAATATAAATGTTTTTTTTTCGCCATGCCGACTGGGACTTCTAGGGCGCAGCTGTTGAATGTGATGTCGCAGATCTCTTATGAAGTCAGCGGAATTGGCATCGTCTTCATTAGAAGATCTCTTAACAAGAAATTCCCCAGGAAGTCTTAGGGGTTCGCCGTAAACTAACTCTGCTGCTGAGGCTTCAATGTCTTCTTTTACAGCTGCCCGTACTCCCAACAAAACGGTTGGAAGAATCTCCGTCCAACGGTCGTTCTGATGACATCTGATTGCGGCCTTCAGTTGACGGTGAAATCTTTCTACCAAACCATTAGCAGCCGGGTGATAGGCTGTAGTTCGCAGATGTGTTGTACCAGTCAAGCGATTCAAGTGCTTAAAAAGGTATGACTCAAACTGCCTGCCTTGATCTGTTGTAACTCGTAGCGGAGTTCCAAAACGACAAATCCAATTGTTGTAAAAGGCTCGTGCGACAGTATCTGCTTCCTGGTTTGGCAAGGGAATTGCTTCTGGCCATCGTGTATACCTATCAACACACGTGAGGCAATATTTACAATTTTGTGACGGAGGCATGACAACAATGTCTAGATGCACATGCTCAAATCTTGCTGTAGGAGGCATGAATGTCCCTGCGGGGGTAATGACGTGACGAGTAACTTTCGCGCGCACACACACTGTTATAATCATGTATATGTCGTGTGTAATGACTTATGTTTGCAAAATCAAGATAAAATAACTGTTTCAGCTTGAAAAACATACAAAATGCTGTTTTCAATTATTTAAACTGTCATATTTATTTATTTATATGTCGTGTGTAATGGCTTACGATTGCAAAATCAATATAAAATAGCAGTTTTCAGCTTGCAAAAACATACAAAACGCTATGCTCAAGTATTTAAACTGTAATTTTCATGTTTCCGTCGTGTATAATGGCTAATGTTGGTGAAATCAAGATAAAATAGCAGTTTTAAGCATGCAAAAGCATACAAAACGCCGTTTCCATGAATTTAAATTGTCATATTCGTGTATGTCTTGCGTAATGGCTTATGTTTGCAAAATCAAGATAAAATAGCTGTTTTCAGCTTGCAAAAACATACAAAATGCTGTTTTCAAGTATTTAAATTGTCATATTCATGTTTCTGTCCTGTTTAATGGCTAATGTTGATTAAATCAAAGAAAAATTGCCGTTTTAAGAATGCAAAAGCATACAAAACGCCGTTTTCAAGTATTTAAACTGTCATATTCAAGTATATGTCGTGTGTAATGGCATATGTTTGCAAAATCAAGATGAAATAGCTGTTTTCAGCTTGCAAAAACATACAAAATGCTGTTTTTAAGTATTTAAACTGTCATATTCATGTTTCTGTTGTGTATAATGGCTAATGTTGGTGAAATCAAGATAAATTTGCTGTTTTAAGCATACAAAAGCATACATAACACCGTTTTCAAGTATTTAAACTGTCATATTCATGTATATGTCATGTATAATGGCTTATGTTTGCAAAATCAAGATAAAATAACAGTTTTCAGCTTGCAAAAACATACAAAATGCTGTTTTCAAGTATTTAAACTGTCATATTCATGTTTCTGTCGTGTATAATAGCTAATGTTGGTGAAATCAAGATAAAATTGCTGTTTTCAGCTTGCAAAAACATACAAAATGCTGTTTCCAAGTATTTAAACTGTCATATTTATGTTTCTGTCGTGCATAATGGCTAATGTTGGTGAAATCAAGATACAAATGCTGTTTTAAGCATGCAAAAGCATACAAAACGCCGTCTTAAAGTATTTAAACTGTCATATTCAATTATATGTCGTGTGTAATGGCTTATGTTTGCAAAATCAAGATAAAATAGCAGTTTTCAGCTTGCAAATACATACAAAATGCTGTTTTTAAGTACTTAAACTGTCATATTCATGTTTCTGTCGTGTATAATGGCTAATATTGGTGAAATCAAGATAAAATTGCTGTTTCAAGCATGCAATAGAATACAAAACGCCGATTCCAAGTATTTATACTATCATATTTATGTATATGTCGTGTGTAATGGCTTATGTTTGCAAAATCAAGATAAAATAGCTGTTTTCAGCTTGCAAAAACATACAAAATGCTGTTTTCAAGTATATAAACTGTCATTTTTATGTTTCTGTTGTAACAAGCGTGTTTTTCCAAATTGTTTATTCAGCATTTTATAGTTCAATAACCGCGCTTGTACGAATATTGCAAATATCAATTGGAATTAATGCACAAGTAGGTCTCTATGTGTGCAAAGACATTCCTTTGATATTTGCAGACACAGATAATGATGACACGATCAACTTGATGACATACTTTAGCTGTTTAAAAGGACAGTTTTTTGACAGTCCGAAGAGGAGTACTGGAGAGTACTGTACAGTAAAGTCTAAAGAGCTACACCGCTACAAGATGTAGCTATAAAGTAAGATCGTTCAATATTTTGGTAACTGTAACTAGGTAACATAATTATACGTTTGCGTCAATTTTAATATTCGTATTTGTTTGTAAATTTTGCTCAATTTAAATATAGTAATATTTCATTAAATTAACCTTTCATCACCAGTAAAATGTGTCTCAGTATTTCACTCATTATCAGCTCGGCCCCAGCACTGTTACATTGGCAACAGTCGGTAGTATACTGCGTTAAAGAATTTTAATTTCGGTATAAAATTCGCGCGGTATAAAAAGTTCTTGCGTTCCCGTTCGTTCAGTTAAAGTGTTTTGTACGCGATTATAAGGGTTTAGTGTAATCAATCGTGATTACTGGCGCAGTCCTTTTGTTTAAGTCATTTTGTGTTGATTCGTTGTGTCATTGTAAGTTTCGTTGTCTTTAGTTCGACTCATTTGTTTTGTTTTAAATAATTTAGTTTTTCGTTTGTATTTTGGTTACTTTCGTGCTCAGCGACGCAACGTAGTGAATATGTTGGTTCAGTTACCAAAAATATTAAGTTCAGCGTATAGTAGTTCAGTGTGTTAGTAAAAATGTATTCGGGTTCAAGTGTTGTTGTGCCGCCACATCCGCTCGTAACCATGTTTCCAAATCTCGGTTACGAGTTGGATCATACCTTGCCTGGGAATGACAGGTATTTACCCTTTCCGTTGGGTTGTGCACCATGTCGTTTTTGGCGGAACGGCCGTCCATCACCAGCTCCGATGTCGTGGAGTTCGGCTGAACAACAACAGCAGCAACCAAGACCGATGACAGTCACAGGGAATTCGATTAGCGGTGGAGCAGCGGTGGATGGTACTACAGCGTACCTAGTACCATCCCACAGTTATGGGTTTAACCTCCACAACCGAATTCCATCTCAGCCGGAGGTAGCACAAATCAGCGCGGCTGATTTTGAGTCATTGCTACGTGCTGAGCGCGAGGCTGCTGTTGTTTTAGGGAAAATGGAGGCAGCCGAAATTAAGGTAAACGACATGACAGTGAAGGAACCAGAAGGGAATACCCAGGGAGGTAGAAGAGAAGAACAACCGGAACCGTGCATTTATACCAGCAGCACTGAGCAGGTAGAGAAGATCGATCTACCTAAAGAAGAACTGTTCACAGCCAGTGAACAGGGTTCACACTCGGTGAACCGACCGCGTAGCTCTGGCAGCTACACCAGCTTGGTTTCAGTCGGTGGAAACCAGCAGCAGCAGGCTATCTCCACCAGGATACGCCAGGTGAAAGGTCGTTTTCTGTTGCGCCCCAGCAAGGAGTGGTCGTCAAGTCCACATCGAAGAATCAGCTGGTGTTTCCGTCGTCAGCTGATTGTCGTCAAGTGTCTTCGACCCTTGTTCTGCGAGGAGCCGCCACCCCCTCATCGTCCCTTGCCCCCCAGTGCAGTGGTAGTGACAGTGGTAGTGTTGTGTAGTGGTCATTATGCCCTTCACCCCGCGGACACGTACCTCAAACTACCTGCGAAGTGTTACGACTTCTACGGACAATTGTATTTTTATTTATATTTACATTAAGATGTATATTTTCGTTGGATAACAACTTTTCAAACATTTTCCGATTATGTTTATTTAGTTTGTATAACGATAGTTTTAAATAATTATGTCAGTTTTAATGGTTAGTTTAAAAAGCTTTGATTGTGTAGGAATTGTGGTTAATTCCTTTGGTTTACTTGGTTTTTATTTAATTGTTTTTATAGTGATATATTTTGATTTATTGTTTACTATTTGTATTGGTTGTATTAGTAGTTACTGCATAATTTGATGTAATTATTGTTTATCACATTGTTTTAGTTTCAAGTTGACCGTGTCATTTGTTAAGACGAGGGTAGTGTAACAAGCGCGTTTTTCCAAATTGTTTATTCAGCATTTTATAGTTCAATAACCGCGCTTGTACGAATATTGCAAATATCAATTGGAATTAATGCACAAGTAGGTCTCTATTGCGTGTGCAAAGACATTCCTTTGATATTTGCAGACACAGATAATGATGACACGATCAACTTGATGACATACTTTAGCTGTTTAAAAGGACAGTTTTTTGACAGTCCGAAGAGGAGTACTGGAGAGTACTGTACAGTAAAGTCTAAAGAGCTACACCGCTACAAGATGTAGCTATAAAGTAAGATCGTTCAATATTTTGGTAATTGTAACTAGGTAACATAATTATACGTTTGCGTCAATTTTAATATTTGTATTTTTTTGTAAATTTTGCTCAATTTAAATATAGTAATATTTCATTAAAGTAACCTTTCATCACCAGTAAAATTTGTCTCAGTAATTTACACATTTACAGCTCGGCCCAGCACTGTTACACTGTCGTGTATAATGGCTAATGTTGGTGAAATCAAGATAAAATAGCAGTTTTAAGCATGCAAAAGCATACGAAACGCCGTTTCCATGAATTTAAACTGTCATATTCAAGCATATGTCGTGTGTAATGGCTTATGTTTGCAAAATCAAGATGAAATAGCTGTTTTCAGTTTGCAAAAACATACAAAATGCTGTTTTCAAGTATTTAAACTGTCATATTCATGTTTCGGTCGTGTATAATGGCTAATGTTGGTGAAATCAAGCTAAATTTGCTGTTTTAAGCATACAAAAGCATACAAAGCGCCGTTTCCATGAATTTAAATTGTCATATTCATATATATGTCGTGTGTAATGGCTTATGTTTGCAAAATCAAGATAAAATAGCTGTTTTCAGCTTGAAAACCATACAAAATGCTGTTTTCAAGTATTTAAACTGTCATATTTATGTTTCTGTCCTGTATAATGGCTAATGTTGATGAAATCAAGAAAAAATTGTCGTTTTAAGCATGCAAAAGCATACAAAACGCCGTTTTCAAGTATTTAAACTGTCATATTCAAGTATTTAAACTGTCATATTCAAGTATATGTGGTGTGTAATGGCTTATGTTTGCAAAATCAACATGAAATAGCTGTTTTCAGTTTGCAAAAACATACAAAATGCTGTTTTCAAGTATTTAAACAGTCATATTCAAGTTTCTGTCGTGTATAATGGCTAATGTTGGTGAAATCAAGATAAATTTGCTGTTTTAAGCATACAAAAGCATACAAAACACCGTTTTCCAGTATTTAAACTGTCATATTCATGTATATGTCCTGTGTAATGGCTTATGTTTGCAAAATTAAGATGAAATAGCTGTTTTCAGCTTGCAAAAACATACAAAATGTTGTCTTAAAGTATTTAAACTGTCATATTCAAGTATATGTCGTGTGTAATGGCTTATGTTTGCAAAATCATGATGAAATAGCTGTTTTCAGTTTGCAAAAACATACAAAATGCTGTTTTCAAGTATTTAAACTGTCATATTTATGTTTCTGTTGTATATAATGGCTAATGTTGGTGAAATCAAGATAAATTTGCTGTTTTAAGCATACAAAAGCATACATAACACCGTTTTCAAATATTTAAACTGTTATATTCATGTATATGTCGTGTGTAACGACTTATGTTTGCAAAATCAAGATAAAATAACTGTTTCAGCTTGCAAAAACATACAAAATGCTGTTTTCAATTATTTAAACTGTCATATTCATTTATATGTCGTGTGTAATGGCTTACGATTGCAAAATCAAGATAAAATAGCAGTTTTCAGCTTGCAAAAACCTACAAAACGCTATGCTCAAGTATTTAAACTGTCATATTCATGTTTCTGTCATGTATAATGGCTAATGTTGGCGAAATCAAGATAAATTTGCTGTTTTAAGCATACAACAGCATACAAAACACCGTTTTCAAGTATTTAAACAGTCATATTCAGGTATATGTCCTGTGTAATGGTTTATGTTTGCAAAATCAAGATGAAATAGCTGTTTTCAGCTTGCAAAAACACAAAATGTTGTTTTAAAGTATTTAAACTGTCATATTCAAGTATATGTCGTGTGTAATGGCTTATGTTTGCAAAATCAAGATAAAATAGCTGTTTTCAGCTTGCAAAAACATATAAAATGCTGTTTTCAAGTATTTAAACTGTCATATTTATGTTTCTGTCGTGTATAATGGCTAATGTTGGTGAAATCAAGATAAATTTGCTGTTTTAAGCATACAAAAGCATAAATAACACCGTTTCCAAATATTTAACTGTCATATTCATGTATATGTCATGTATAGTGGCTTATGCTTGCAAAATCAAGATAATATAGCAGTTTTCAGCTTGCAAAAACATACAAAATGCTGTTTTCAAGTATTTAAACTGTCATATTCATGTTTCTGTCGTGTATAATAGCTAATGTTGGTGAAATCAAGATAAAATAGCTGTTTTCAGCTTGCAAAAACATACAAAATGCTGTTTTCAAATATATAAACTGTCATTTTCATGTATATGTCGTATGTAATGGATAATGATTGCAAAATCAAGATAAAATAGCTGTTTTCAGCTTGCAAAAACATACAAAATGCTGTTTTCAAATATATAAACTGTCATTTTCATGTATATGTCGTGTGTAATGGCTAATGTTTGCAAAATCAAGATAAAATAGCTGTTTTCAGCTTGCAAAAACATATAAAATGCTGTTTTCAAGTATTTTAACTGTCATATTCATGTTTCTGTCGTGTACAATGGCTAATGTTGGTAAAATCAAGATAAATTTGCTGTTTTAAGCATACAAAAGCATACATATCACCGTTTTCAAGTATATAAACTGTCATATTCATGTATATGTCGTATGTAATGGCTTATGTTTGCAAAATCAAGATAAAATAGCTGGTTTCAGCTTGCAAAAACATACAAAATGCTGTTTTCAAATATATAAACTGTCATTTTCATGTATATGTCGTGTGTAATGGCTAATGTTTGCAAAATCAAGATAAAATAGCTGTTTTCAGCTTGCAAAAACATACAAAATGCTGTTTTCAAATATATAAACTGTCATTTTCATGTATATGTCGTGTGTAATGGCTAATGTTTGCAAAATCAAGATAAAATAGCTGTTTTCAGCTTGCAAAAACAAACAAAATGCTGTTTCCAAGTATTTAAACTGTCATATTCATGTTTCTGTCGTGTATAATGGCTAATGTTGGTGAAATCAAGATAAAATTGCTGTTTTAAGCATGCAAAAGCATACAAAACGTCGTTTTCAAGTATTTAAACTCACAAATTCTTGTATATGTCATGTGTAATGACTTATGTTTTGCAAAATCAAGATAAAATAGCTGTTTTCAGCTTGCAAAAACATACAAAATGCTGTTTTCAAGTACTTATACAGTCATATTCATGTATCTGTCGTGTATAATGGCTAATGTTGGTGAAATCAAGATAAAATTGCTATTTTAAGCATGCAAAAGCATACAAAACACCGTTTTCAAGTATTTAAACTGTCATATTCATGTATATGTGGTGTGTAATGACTTATGTTTGCAAAATCAAGATAAAATAACTGTTTTAGCTTGCAAAAACATACAAAATGCTGTTTTCAATTATGTAAACTGTCATATTCATTTATATGTCGTGTGTAATGCCTTACGATTGCAAAATCAAGATAAAATAGCTGTTTTCAGCTTGCAAAAACATACAAAACGCTATGCTCAAGTATTTAAATTGTAATTTTCATGTTTTTGTCGTGTATAATGGCTAATGTTGGTGAAATCAAGATAAAATAGCAGTTTTAAGCAAGCAAAAGCATACAAAACGCCGTTTCCATGTAGATAAATTGTCATATTCATGTATATGTCGAATGTAATGGCTTATGTTTGCAAAATCAAAATAAAATAGCTGTTTTTAGCTTGCAAAAACATACAAAATGCTGTTTTCAAGTATTTAAACTGTCATATTCATGTTTCTGTCCTGTATAATGGCTAATGTTGATGAAATCAAGAAAAAATTGCCGTTTTAAGCATGCAAAAGCATACAAAACGCCGTTTTCAAGTATTTAAACTGTCATATTCAAGTATATGTCGTATGTTTGCAAAATCAAGATGAAATAGCTGTTTTCAGCTTGCAAAAACATACAAAATGCTGTTTTCAAGTATTTAAACTGTCATATTCATATTTCTGTCGTGTATAATGGCTAATGTTGGTGAAATCAAGATAAATTTGTTGTTTTAAGCATACAAAAGCGTACAAAACAACGTTTTCAAGTATTTAAACTGTCATATTCATGTGTATGTCTTGTGTATTGGCTTATGTTTACAAAATCAAGATAAAATAGCTGTTTTCAGCTTGCAAAAACATACAAAATGCTGTATTTAAACCCTCATATTCATGTTTCTGTCGTGTGTAATGGCTAATGTTTGCAAAATCAAGATAAAATAGCTGCTTACAGCTTGCAAAAACATACAAAATGCTGTTTTCAAGTATATAAACTGTCATATTCATGTATATGTCGTGTGTAATGACTTATGTTTGCAAAATCAAGATAAAATAACTGTTTTCAGCTTGCAATAACATACAAAATGCTGTTTTCAATTATTTAAACTGTCATATTCGTTTATATGTCGTGTGTAATGGCTTACGTTTGCAAAATCAAGATAAAATAGCAGTTTTTAGCTTGCAAAAACATACAAAACGCTATGCTCAAGTATTTAAACTTTCATGTTTCTGTCGTGTATAATGGCTAATGTTGGTGAAATCAATATAAAATAGCAGTTTTAAGCATGCAAAAGCATACAAAACGCCGTTTCCATGTATTTAAATTGTCATATTCATGTATATGTCGTGTGTAATGGCTTATGTTTGAAAAATCAAGATAAAATAGCTGTTTCCAGCTTGCAAAATCATACAAAATGGTGTTTTCAAGTATACAAACTGTCATATTGATGTTTCTGTACTGTATAATGGCTAATGTTGATGAAATCAAGATAAAATTGCCGTTTTAAGCATGCAAAATCATACAAAACGCCGTTTTCAAGTATTTAAACTGTCATATTTAAGTATATGTCGTGTGTAATGGCTTATGTTTGCATAATCAAGATAAAATAGTTGTTTCCAACGTGCAAAAACATACAAAATGCCGTTTTCAAGTATTTAAACTGTCATATTCATGTTTCTGTCGTGTATAAATGGCTAATGTTGGTGAAATAAAGATAAATTTGCTGTTTTAAGCATACAAAAGCATACAAGACACCGTTTTCAAGTATTTAAACTGTCATATTCATGTATATGTTGTGTGTAATGGCTTATGTTTGCAAAATCAAGATAAAATAGCTGCTTTCAGCTTGCAAAAACAAACAAAATGCTGTTTTCAAGTATTTAAACCCTCATATTCATGTTTCTGTCGTGTATAATGGCTAATGTTTACAAAATCAAGATAAAATAGCTGTTTACAGCTTGAAAAAACACACAAAACGCTGTTTTCAAGTATTTAACCTGTCATATTCAGGTTTCTGTCGTGTATAATGGCTAATGTTGGTGAAATCAATATACAATTGCTGTTTTAAGCATGCAAAAGCATACAAAACGCCGTTTTAAAGTATTTAAACTGTCACATTCAAGTAAATGTCGTGTGTAATGGCTTATGTTTGCAAAATCAAGATAAAATAGCTGTTTTCAGCTTGCAAAAACATATAAAATTCTGTTTTCAAGTATTTAAACTGTCATATTCATGTATATGTCTTGTGTAATGACTTATGTTTGCAAAATCAAGATAAAATAACTGTTTCAGCTTGCAAAAACATACAAAATGCTGTTTTCAATTATTTAAACTGTCATATTCATTTAAATGTCGTGTGTAATGCCTTACGATTGCAAAATCAAGATAAAATAGCAGTTTTCTGCTTGCAAAAACATACAAAATGCTATGCTCAAGTATTTAAATTGTAATTTTCATGTTTTTGTCGTGTATAATGGCTAATGTTGATGAAATCAAGAAAAAATTGCCGTTTTAAGCATGCAAAAGCATACAAAACGCGGTTTTCAAGTATTTAAACTGTCATATTCAAGTATATGTCGTGTGTAATGGCATATGTTTGCAAAATCAAGATGAAATAGCTGTTTTCAGCTTGCAAAAACATGCAAAATGCCGTTTTCAAGTATTTAAACTGTCATATTCATGTTTCTGTCGTGTATAAATGGCTAATGTTGGTGAAATAAAGATAAATTTGCTGTTTTAAGCATACAAAAGCATACAAAACACCGTTTTCAAGTATTTAAACTGTCATATTCATGTATATGTTGTGTGTAATGGCTTATGTTTGCAAAATCAAGATAAAATAGCCGTTTTCAGCTTGCAAAAACAAACAAAATGCTGTTTTCAAGTATTTAAACCCTCATATTCATGTTTCTGTTGTGTATAATGGCTAATGTTTGCAAAATCAAGATAAAATAGCTGTTTACAGCTTGAAAAAACACACAAAACGCTGTTTTCAAGTATTTAAACTGTCATATTCAGGTTTCTGTCGTGTATAAATGGCTAATGTTGGTGAAATAAAGATAAATTTGCTGTTTTAAGCATACAAAAGCATACAAAACGCCGTTTTAAAGTATTTAAACTGTCATATTCATGTATATGTCGTGTGTAATGACTTATGTTTGCAAAATCAAGATAAAATAACTGTTTCAGCTTGCAAAAACATACAAAATTTAAACCCTCATATTCATGTTTCTGTCGTGTGTAATGGCTAATGTTTGCAAAATCAAGATAAAATAGCTGCTTACAGCTTGCAAAAACATACAAAATGCTGTTTTCAAGTATATAAACTGTCATATTCATGTATATGTCGTGTGTAATGACTTATGTTTGCAAAATCAAGATAAAATAACTGTTTTCAGCTTGCAATAACATACAAAATGCTGTTTTCAATTATTTAAACTGTCATATTCATTTATATGTCGTGTGTAATGGCTTACGTTTGAAAAATCAAGATAAAATAGCTGTTTCCAGCTTGCAAAATCATACAAAAAGGTGTTTTCAAGTATACAAACTGTCATATTCATGTTTCTGTACTGTATAATGGCTAATGTTGATGAAATCAAGATAAAATTGCCGTTTTAAGCATGCAAAATCATACAAAACGCCGTTTTCAAGTATTTAAACTGGCATATTCAAGTAAATGTCGTGTGTAATGGCTCATGTTTGCAAAATCAAGATAAAATAGCTGTTTTCAGCTTGCAAAAACATATAAAATTCTGTTTCCAAGTATTTAAACTGTCATATTCATGTATATGTCGTGTGTAATGACTTATGTTTGCAAAATCAAGATAAAATAACTGTTTCAGCTTGCAAAAACATACAAAATGCTGTTTTCAAGTATTTAAACCCTCATATTCATGTTTCTGTCGTGTATAATGGCTAATGTTGGTGAAATCAAGATAAAATAGCAGTTTAAAGCAAGCAAAAGCATACAAAACGCCGTTTCCATGTATATAAATTGTCATATTCAAGTATATGTCGTGTGTAATGGCTTATGTTTGCAAAATCAAGATGAAATAGCTGTTTCAGCTTGCAAAAACATACAAAATGCTGTTTTCAAGTATTTAAACTGTCATATTCATATTTCTGTCGTGTATAATGGCTAATGTTGGTGAAATCAAGATAAATTTGCTGTTTTAAGCATACAAAAGCATACAAAACACCGTTTTCAAGTATTTAAACTGTCATATTCATGTATATGTCGTGTGTAATGGCTTATGTTTGCAAAATCAAGATGAAATAGCTGTTTTCAGCTTGCAAAAACATACAAAATGCTGTTTTAAAGTATTTAAACTGTCATATTCAAGTATATGTCGTGTGTAATGGCTTATGTTTGCAAAATCAAGATAAAAAAAGCTGTTTTCAGCTTGCAAAAACATATAAAATGCTACTTTCAAGTATTTAAACTGTCATATTTTTGTTTCAGTCGTGTATAATGGCTAATGTTTGTGAAATCAAGATAAATTTGCTGTTTTAAGCATACAAAAGCATACATAACACCGTTTTCAAGTATTTAAACTGTCATACTCATGTATATGTCATGTATAATGGCTTATGTTTGTAAAATCAAGATAAAATAGCAGTTTAAGCTTGAAAAACATACAAAATGCTGTTTTCAAGTATTTAAACTGTCATATTCATGTTTCTGTCGTGTATAATTGCTAATGTTGGTGAAATCAAGATAAATTTGCTGTTTTAAGCATGCAAAAGCAAACAAAACGCCGTTTTCAAGTATTTAAAATATCATATTCATGCATATGTCGTGTGTAATGGCTAATGTTTGCAAAATCAAGATAAAATAGCTGTTTACACCTTGCAAAAACATACAAAACGCTGTTTTCAAATATTTAAACTGTCTGTCGTGTATATAGGCTAATGTTGGTGAAATCAAGATAAAATTGCTATTTTAAGCATGCAAAAGCATACAAAACACCGTTTTCAAGTATTTAAACTGTCATATTCATGTATATGTCGTGTGTAATGACTTATGTTTGCAAAATCAAGATAAAAAAGCTGTTTCAGCTTGCAAAAACATACAAAATGCTGTTTTGAATTATTTAAACTGTCATATTCATATTTCTGTCGTGTATAATGGCTAATGTTGGTGAAATCAAGATTAATTTGCTGTTTTAAGCATACAAAAGCATACAAAACACCGTTTTCAAGTATTTAAACTGTCATATTCATGTATATGTCGTGTGTAATGTCTTATGTTTGCAAAATCAAGATAAAATAACTATTTTCAGCTTGCAAAAACATAAAAAATGCTGTTTTCAAGTATTTAAGCTGTCATATTCATGTATATGTCGTGTGTAATGACTTATGTTTGCAAAATCAAGATAAAATAACTGTTTCAGCTTGCAAAAACATACAAAATGCTGTTTTCAAGTATTTAAACCCTCATATTCATGTTTCTGTCGTGTATAATGGCTAATGTTGGTGAAATCAAGATAAAATAGCAGTTTTAAGCAAGCAAAAGCATACAAAACGCCGTTTCCATGTATATAAATTGTCATATTCAAGTATATGTCGTGTGTAATGGCTTACGTTTGCAAAATCAAGATGAAATAGCTGTTTTCAGCTTGCAAAAACATACAAAATGCTGTTTTCAAGTATTTAAACTGTCATATTCATATTTCTGTCGTGTATAATGGCTAATGTTGGTGAAATCAAGATAAATTTGCTGTTTTAAGCATACAAAAGCATACAAAACACCGTTTTCAAGTATTTAAACTGTCATATTCATGTATATGTCGTGTGTAATGGCTTATGTTTGCAAAATCAAGATGAAATAGCTGTTTTCAGCTTGCAAAAACATACAAAATGCTGTTTTAATGTATTTAAACTGTCATATTCAAGTATATGTCGTGTGTAATGGCTTATGTTTGCAAAATCAAGATAAAAAAGCTGTTTCAGCTTGCAAAAACATATAAAATGCTACTTTCAAGTATTTAAACTGTCATATTTTTGTTTCAGTCGTGTATAATGGCTAATGTTTGTGAAATCAAGATAAATTTGCTGTTTTAAGCATACAAAAGCATACATAACACCGTTTTCAAGTATTTAAACTGTCATACTCATGTATATGTCATGTATAATGGCTTATGTTTGTAAAATCAAGATAAAATAGCAGTTTTAAGCTTGCAAAAACATACAAAATGCTGTTTTCAAGTATTTAAACTGTCATATTCATGTTTCTGTCGTGTATAATGGCTAATGTTGGTGAAATCAAGATAAATTTGCTGTTTTAAGCATGCAAAAGCAAACAAAACGCCGTTTTCAAGTATTTAAAATATCATATTCATGCATATGTCGTGTGTAATGGCTAATGTTTGCAAAATCAAGATAAAATAGCTGTTTACACCTTGCAAAAACATACAAAACGCTGTTTTCAAATATTTAAAACTGTCTGTCGTGTATATAGGCTAATGTTGGTGAAATCAAGATAAAATTGCTATTTTAAGCATGCAAAAGCATACAAAACACCGTTTTCAAGTATTTAAACTGTCATATTCATGTATATGTCGTATGTAATGACTTATGTTTGCAAAATCAAGATAAAAAAGCTGTTTCAGCTTGCAAAAACATACAAAATGCTGTTTGAATTATTTAAACTGTCATATTCATATTTCTGTCTTGTATAATGGCTAATGGCTAATGTTGGTGAAATCAAGATAAATTTGCTGTTTTAAGCATACAAAAGCATACAAAACACCGTTTTCAAGTATTTAAACTGTCATATTCATGTATATGTCGTTGTGTAATGGCTTATATTTGCAAAATCAAGATAAAATCGCTGTTTTCAGCTTGCAAAAACATACAAAATGCTGTTTTCAAGTATATAAACTGTCATTTTCATGTATATGTCGTATGTAATGGCTAATGATTGCAAAATCAAGATAAAATAACTGTTTTCAGCTTGCAAAAACATAAAAAATGCTGTTTCCAAGTATTTAAACTGTCATATTCATGTTTCTGTCGTGCATAATGGCTAATGTAGGTGAAATCAAGATAAAATAGCTGTTTTCAGCTTGCAAAAACATACAAAATGCTGTTTTAAAGTATATAAACTGTCATATTCATGTATATGTCGTATGTAATGGCTAATGTTTGCAAATCAAGATAAAATAGCAGTTTTCAGCTTGCAAAAAACATACAAAATGCTGTTTCCAAGTATTTAAACTGTCATATTCATGTTTCTGTCGTGTATAATTGCTAATGTTAGTGAAATCAAGATAAAATTGCTGTTTTAAGCATGCAAAAGCATACAAAACGCTGTTTTCAAGTATTTAAACTGTCAAATTCTTGTATATGTCATGTGTAATGACTTATGTTTTGCAAAATCAAGATAAAATAGCTGGTTTCAGCTTGCAAAAACATACAAAATGCTGTTTTCAAAATATATAAACTGTTATATTCATGTTTCTGTCGTGTATAATGGCTACTGTTGGTGAAATCAATATAAAATAGCAGTTTTGAGCTTGCAAAAACATACAAAACGCTGTGCTCAAGTATTTAAATTGTAATTTTCATGTTTCTGTCGTGTATAATGGCTAATGTTGGTGAAATCAAGATAAAATAGCAGTTTTAAGCATGCAAAAGCATAAAAAACGCCGTTTCCATGTATTTAAATTGTCATATTCATGTATATGTCGTGTGCAATGGCTTATGTTTTAAAAATTAAGATAAAATAGTTGTTTTCAGCTTGCAAAAACATACAAAATGCTGTTTTCAAGTATTTAAACTGTCATTTTTATGTTTCTGTTGTGTATAATGGCTAATGTTGGTGAAATCAAGATAAAATTTCTGTTTTAAGCATGCAAAAGCATACAAAACGCCGTTTTCAAGTATTTAAACTGTCATATTCAAGTATATGTCGTGTGTAATGGCTTATGTTTGCATAATCAAGATAAAATATCTGTTTCCAGCTTGCAAAAACATACAAAATGCTGTTTTCAAGTATTTAAACTGTCATATTCATGTTTCTGTCGTGTATAATGGCTAATGTTGGTGAAATCAAGATAAATTTGCTGTTTTAAGCATGCAAAAGCAAACAAAACGCCGTTTTCAAGTATTTAAACTATCATATTCATGCATATGTCGTGTGTAATGGCTAATGTTTGCAAAATCAAGATAAAATAGCTGTTTACACCTTGCAAAAACATACAAAACGCTGTTTTCAAATATTTAAACTGTCTGTCGTGTATATAGGCTAATGTTGGTGAAATCAAGATAAAATTGCTATTTTAAGCATGCAAAAGCATACAAAACACCGTTTTCAAGTATTTAAACTGTCATATTCATGTATATGTCGTGTGTAATGACTTATGTTTGCAAAATCAAGATAAAAAGCTGTTTCAGCTTGCAAAAACATACAAAATGCTGTTTTGAATTATTTAAACTGTCATATTCATATTTCTGTCGTGTACAATGGCTAATGTTGGTGAAATCAAGATAAAATTGCTGTTTTAAGCATGCAAAAGCATACAAAACACAGTTTTCAAGTACTTAAACTGTTATATTCATGTATATGTCGTGTGTAATGACTTATGTTTGCAAAATCAAGATAAAATAACTGTTTTCAGCTTGCAAAAACATACAAAATGCTGTTTCAATTATTTAAACTGTCATATTCATTTATATGTCTTGTGTAATGGCTTACGTTTGCAAAATCAAGATAAAATAGCAGTTTTCAACTTGCAAAAACATACAAAACGCTATGCTCAAGTATTTAAACTGTAATTTTCATGTTTCTGTCGTGTATAATGGCTAATGTTGGTGAAATCAAGATAAAATTGCTGTTTTAATCATGCAAAAGCATACAAAACGCCGTTTTCAATTATGTTAACTGTCATATTCATGTATATGTCGTGTGTAATGGCTTATGTTTGCAAAATCAAAATAAAATAGCTGTTTTCAGCTGGCAAAAACATACAAAATGCTGTTTTCAAGTATATAAACTGTCATATTCATGTTTCTGTCCTGTATAATGGCTAATGTTGATGAAATCAAGGTAAAATTGCTGTTTTAAGCATGCAAAAGCATAAAAAAATGCCGTTTTCAAGTATTTAAACTGTCATATTCATGTATATGTCGTGTGTAATGGCTTATGTTTGCGAAATCAAGTTAAAATAGCAGTTTTCATTTTGCAAAATCATACAAAACGCCGTTTTCAAGTATTTAAACTGTTATATTCATGTATATGTCGTGTGTAATGGCTTATGTTTGAAAAATCAAGATAAAATCGCTGTTTTCAGCTTGCAAAAACATACAAAATGCTGTTTTCAAGTATATAAACTGTCATTTTCATGTATATGTCGTATGTAATGGCTAATGATTGCAAAATCAAGATAAAATAACTGTTTTCAGCTTGCAAAAACATAAAAAATGCTGTTTCCAAGTATTTAAACTGTCATATTCATGTTTCTGTCGTGCATAATGGCTAATGTAGGTGAAATCAAGATAAAATAGCTGTTTTCAGCTGGCAAAAACATACAAAATGCTGTTTTAAAGTATATAAACTGTCATATTCATGTATATGTCGTATGTAATGGCTAATGTTTGCAAAATCAAGATAAAATAGCAGTTTTCAGCTTGCAAAAACATACAAAATGCTGTTTCCAAGTATTTAAACTGTCATATTCATGTTTCTGTCGTGTATAATTGCTAATGTTAGTGAAATCAAGATAAAATTGCTGTTTTAAGCATGCAAAAGCATAAAAAACGCCGTTTACATGTATTTAAATTGTCATATTCATGTATATGTCGTGTGCAATGGCTTATGTTTTAAAATTAAGATAAAATAGCTGTTTTCAGCTTGCAAAAACATACAAAATGCTGTTTTCAAGTATTTAAACTGTCATTTTTATGTTTCTGTTGTGTATAATGGCTAATGTTGGTGAAATCAAGATAAAATTGCTGTTTTAAGCATGCAAAAGCATACAAAACGCCGTTTTAAAGTATTTAAACTGTCATATTCAAGTATATGTCGTGTGTAATGGCTTATGTTTGCATAATCAAGATAAAATATCTGTTTCCAGCTTGCAAAAACATACAAAATGCTGTTTTCAAGTATTTAAACTGTCATATTCATGTTTCTGTCGTGTATAATGGCTAATGTTGGTGAAATCAAGATAAATTTGCTGTTTTAAGCATGCAAAAGCAAACAAAACGCCGTTTTCAAGTATTTAAACTATCATATTCATGCATATGTCGTGTGTAACGGCTAATGTTTGCAAAATCAAGATAAAATAGCTGTTTACACCTTGCAAAAACATACAAAACGCTGTTTTCAAATATTTAAACTGTCTGTCGTGTATATAGGCTAATGTTGGTGAAATCAAGATAAAATTGCTATTTTAAGCATGCAAAAGCATACAAAACACCGTTTTCAAGTATTTAAACTGTCATATTCATGTATATGTCGTGTGTAATGACTTATGTTTGCAAAATCAAGATAAAAAGCTGTTTCAGCTTGCAAAAACATACAAAATGCTGTTTTGAATTATTTAAACTGTCATATTCATATTTCTGTCGTGTATAATGGCTAATGTTGGTGAAATCAAGATAAAATTGCTGTTTTAAGCATGCAAAAGCATACAAAACACAGTTTTCAAGTACTTAAACTGTTATATTCATGTATATGTCGTGTGTAATGACTTATGTTTGCAAAATCAAGATAAAATAACTGTTTTCAGCTTGCAAAAACATACAAAATGCTGTTTTCAATTATTTAAACTGTCATATTCATTTATATGTCTTGTGTAATGGCTTACGTTTGCAAATCAAGATAAAATAGCAGTTTTCAACTTGCAAAAACATACAAAACGCTATGCTCAAGTATTTAAACTGTAATTTTCATGTTTCTGTCGTGTATAATGGCTAATGTTGGTGAAATCAAGATAAAATTGCTGTTTTAATCATGCAAAAGCATACAAAACGCCGTTTTCAATTATGTTAACTGTCATATTCATGTATATGTCGTGTGTAATGGCTTATGTTTGCAAAATCAAGATAAAATCGCTGTTTTCAGCTTGCAAAAACATACAAAATGCTGTTTTCAAGTATATAAACTGTCATTTTCATGTATATGTCGTATGTAATGGCTAATGATTGCAAAATCAAGATAAAATAACTGTTTTCAGCTTGCAAAAACATAAAAAATGCTGTTTCCAAGTATTTAAACTGTCATATTCATGTTTCTGTCGTGCATAATGGCTAATGTAGGTGAAATCAAGATAAAATAGCTGTTTTCAGCTGGCAAAAACATACAAAATGCTGTTTTAAAGTATATAAACTGTCATATTCATGTATATGTCGTATGTAATGGCTAATGTTTGCAAAATCAAGATAAAATAGCAGTTTTCAGCTTGCAAAAAACATACAAAATGCTGTTTCCAAGTATTTAAACTGTCATATTCATGTTTCTGTCGTGTATAATTGCTAATGTTAGTGAAATCAAGATAAAATTGCTGTTTTAAGCATGCAAAAGCATACAAAACGCTGTTTTCAAGTATTTAAACTGTCAAATTCTTGTATATGTCATGTGTAATGACTTATGTTTTGCAAAATCAAGATAAAATAGCTGGTTTCAACTTGCAAAAACATACAAAATGCTGTTTTCAAATATATAAACTGTTATATTCATGTTTCTGTCGTGTATAATGGCTACTGTTGGTGAAATCAATATAAAATAGCAGTTTTGAGCTTGCAAAAACATACAAAACGCTGTGCTCAAGTATTTAAATTGTAATTTTCAAGTTTCTGTCGTGTATAATGGCTAATGTTGGTGAAATCAAGATAAAATAGCAGTTTTAAGCATGCAAAAGCATAAAAACGCCGTTTCCATGTATTTAAATTGTCATATTCATGTATATGTCGTGTGCAATGGCTTATGTTTGAAAAATTAAGATAAAATAGCTGTTTTCAGCTTGCAAAAACATACAAAATGCTGTTTTCAAGTACTTAAACTGTCATATTCATGTTTCTGTCGTGTATAATGCTAATATTGGTGAAATCAAGATAAAATTGCTGTTTTAAGCATGCAAAAGAATACAAAACGCCGTTTCCAAGTATTTATACTATCATATTTATGAATATGTCGTGTGTAATGGCTTATGTTTGCAAAGTCAAGATAAAATAGCTGTTTTCAGCTTGCAAAAACATACAAAATGCTGTTTCCAAGTATTTAAACTGTCATATCATGTTTCTGTCGTGTATAATGGCTAATGTTGGTGAAATCAAGATAAAATTGCTGTTTTAAGCAAGCAAAAGCATACAAAACGCCGTTTTCAAGTATTTAAACTGTCATATTCAAGTATATGTCGTGTGTAATGGCTTATGTTTGCATAATCAAGATAAAATATCTGTTTCCAGCTTGCAAAAACATACAAAATGCTGTTTTCAAGTATTTAAACTGTCATATTCATGTTTCTGTCGTGTATAATGGCTAATGTTGGTGAAATCAATATACAATTGCTGTTTTAAGCATGCAAAACATACAAAACGCCGTTTTAAAGTATTTAAACTGTCATATAAAGTATATGTCGTGTGTAATGGATTATGTTAGCAAAATCAAGATAAAATAGCTGTTTTCAGCTTGCAAAAACATATAAAATGCTGTTTCAAGTATTTAAACTGTTATATTTATGTTTCTGTACTGTATAATGGCTAATGTTGATGAAATCAAGATAAAATTGCCGTTTTAAGCATGCAAAATTATACAAAACGCCGTTTTCAAGTATTTAAACTGTCATATTCAAATATATGTCGTGTGTAATGGCTTATGATTGCATAATCAAGATAAAATAGCTGTTTTCAGCTTGCAAAACATACAAGATGCTGTTTTCAAGTATTTAAACTGTCATATTCATGTTTCTGTCGTGTATAATGGCTAATATTAGTGAAATCAAGATAAAATTGCTGTTTTAAGCATGCAAAAGCATACAAAACGCGGTTTTAAATTATTTAAACTGTCATATTCATGTATATGTCGTGTGTAATGGCTTATGTTTGCAAAATCAAATTAAAATAGCTGTTTTCAGCTTGCAAAAACATACAAAATGCTGTTTTCAAGTATTTAAACTGTCATATTCATGTTTCTGTCCTGTATAATGGCTAATGTTGACGAAATCAAGATAAAATTGCTGTTTTATGCATGCAAAAGCCTACAAAACGCAGTTTTCAAGTATTTAAACTGTCATATTCATGTTTCTGTCATTTATAACGACTAATGTTGGTGAAATCAACATAAGCATGCAAAAGCATACAAAATGCAGTTTTCAAGTATTTTAACTGTCATATTTATGTATATGTCGTGTGTAATGGCTTATGTTTGCAAAATCAAGATAAAATAGCTGCTTTCAGCTGTGCTCAAGTATTTAAATTGAAATTTTCATGTTTATGTCGTGTATAATGGCAAATGTTGGTGAAATCAAGATAAAATAGCAGTTTTAAGCATGCAAAAGCATACAAAACGCGTTTTCCATGTATTTAAATTGTCATATTCATGTATATGTCGTGTGTAATGGCTTATGTTTGCAAAATCAAGATAAAATAGCTGCTTTCAGCTTGCAAAAACATACAAAATGCTGCTTTCAAGTTTTTAAACTGTCTTATTCATATTTCTGTCCTGTATAATGGCTAATGTTGGTGAAATCAAGATAAAATAGCAGTTTTATGCATGCAAAAGCATACAAAACGCCGTTTTCAAGTATTTAAACTGTCATATTCATGTATATGGCGTGTGTAGTGGCTTATGTTTGCAAAATCAAGATAAAATAGCAGTTTTCAGCTTGCAAAAACATACAAAACGCTGTGCTCAAGTATTTAAACTGTCATATTTATGTTTCTGTCGTGTATAATGGCATGTTGGTGAAATCAAGATACAATTGCTGTTTTAAGCAGGCAAAAGCATACAAAGCGCCGTTTAAAGTATTTAAACAGTCATATTCAAGTATATGGCGTGTGTAATAGCTTATGTTTGCAAAATCAAGATAAAATAGCTGTTTTCAGCTTGCAAAAACATACAAAATGCTGTTTTCAAATATTTAATCTGTCATATTCATGTTTCTGTCGTGTATAATGGCTAATGTTTGCAAAATCAAGATAAAATAGCTGTTTACAGCTTGCAAAAACATACAAAACGCTATGCTCAAGTATTTAAACTGTAATTTTCATGTTTCTGTCGTGTATTATGGCTAATGTTGGTGAAATCAAGATAAAATTGCTGTTTTAAGCATGCAAAAGCATACAAAACGCCGTTTTCAATTATGTCAACTGTCATATTCATGTATATGTCATGTGTAATGGCTTATGTTTGCAAAATCAAAATAAAATAGCTGTTTTCAGCTTGCAAAAACATACAAAATGCTGTTTTCAAGTATATAAACTGTTATATTCATGTTTCTGTTCTGTATAATGGCTAATGTTGATGAAATCAAGGTAAAATTGCTGTTTTAAGCATGCAAAAGCATACAAAATGCCGTTTTCAAGTATTTAAACTGTCATATTCATGTATATGTCGTGTGTAATGGCTTATGTTTGCGAAATCAAGTTAAAATAGCAGTTTTCATTTTGCAAAAGCATACAAAACGCCGTTTTCAAGTGTTTAAACTGTCATATTCATGTATATGTCGTGTGTAATGGCTTGTGTTTGCAAAATCAAGATAAAATAGCTGTTTTCAGCTTGCAAAACATATAAAATGCTGTTTTCAAGTATTTAAACTGTCATATTCATGTTTCTGTCGTGTATTCGCTAATGTTAGTGAAATCAAGAGAAAATTGCTGTTTTAAGCTTGCAAAAACATACAATACGCTGTTTTAAAGAATTTAAACTGTCATATTCATGTTTCTGTCGTGTATAATAGCTAATGTTGGTGAATTCATGATAAAATTGCTGTTTTATGCATGCTAAGCATACAAAACGCAGTTTTCAAGTATTTATACTGTCATATTCATGTATATGTCGTGTGTAATGGCTTATGTTTGCAAAATCTAGATAAAATAGCTGTTTTCAGCTTGCAAAAACATACAAAATGCCCTTTTCAAGTATTTAAACTGTCATATTCATGCTTCTGTCGTTTATAATGGCTAATGTTGATGTAATCAAGATAAAATTGCTGTTTTAAGCATGCAAAAGCATACAAAATGCAGTTTTAGAGTATATAAACTGTCATATTCATGTATATGTCGTGTGTAAAGGCTTATGTTTACAAAATCAAGATAAAATAGCTGTTTTTAACTTGCAAAAACTTACAAAATGCTGTTTTCAAGTATTTAAACTGTCATATTTATGTATATGTCGTGTGTAATGGCTTATGTTTGCAAAATCAAGATAAAATAGCTGCTTTCAGCTTGCAAAAACATACAAAATGCTGTTTTCAAGTTTTTAAACTGTCTTATTCATATTTCTGTCCTGTATAATGGCTAATGTTGGTGAAATCAAGATAAAATTGCTGTTATAAGCATGCAAAAGCATACAAAACGCCGTTTTCAAGTATTTAAACTGTCATATTCATGTATATGGCGTGTGTAGTGGCTTATGTTTGCAAAATTAAGATAAAATAGCAGTTTTCAGCTTGCAAAAATATACAAAACGCTGTGCTCAAGTATTTAAACTGTCATATTCATGTTTCTGTCGTGTATAATGACATGTTGGTGAAATCAAGATACAATTGCTGTTTTAAGCATGCAAAAGCATACAAAACGCCGTTTTCAAGTATTTAAACTGTCATATTCAAGTATGTGTCGTGTGTAATGGCTTATGTTTGCATAGTCAAAATAAAATAGCTGTTTCCAGCTTGCAAGAACATACAAAATGCTGTTTTCAAGTATTTAAACTGTCATATTCATGTTTCTGTCGTGTATAATGGCTAATGTTGGTGAAATCAAGATAAATTTGCTGTTTTAAGCATACAAAAGCATACAAAACACCGTTTTCAAGTATTTAAACTGTCATATTCATGTATATGTCGTGTATAATGACTTATGTTTGCAAAATCAAGAGAAAATAGCAGTTTTCAGCTTGCAAAAACATACAAAATGCTGTTTTCAAGTATTTTAACTGTCATATTCATGTTTCTGTCGTGTATAATAGCTAATGTTGTGAAATCAAGATAAAATAGCTGTTTTCAGTCTGCAAAAACTTACAAAATGCTGTTTTCAAGTATATAAAATGTAATATTCATTTATATGACGTGAGTAATGGCTTATGTTTGCAAAATCAAGATAAAATAGCTGTTTTAAGCTTGCAAAAACATACAAAATGCTGTTTTTAAGTATTTAAACTGTCATATTCATGTTTCTGTCTTGTATAATGGCTAATGTTGATGAAATCAAGATAAAATTGCCGTTTAAATCATGCAAAAGCATACAAACCGCCGTTTTCAAGTATTTAAACTGTCATATTCATGTATATGTCGTGTGTAATGGCTAATGTTTGAAAAATCAAAATAAAATAGCTGTTTACAGCTTGCAAAATCATACAAAACGATGTTTTCAAGTATTTAAACTGTCTTATTCATGTTTCTGTCGTGTATATAGGCTAATGTTGGTGAAATCAAGATAAAATTGCTGTTTTAAGCATGCAAAAGCATACAAAACGCCGTTTTCAATTATATAAACTGTCATATTCATGTATATGTCGTGTGTAATGTCTTATGTTTGCAAAATCAAGATAAAATAGCTGTTTTCAGCTTGCAAAAATACATAATGCTGTTTTCATGTATTTAAACTGTCATATTCATGTTTCTGTAGTGTATAATGGCTAATGTTGGTGAAATCAAGATAAAATTGTTGTTTTAAGCATGCAAAAGCATACAAAACGCCGTTTTTAAGTATTTAAACTGTCATAATTATGCATATGTAGTGTGTAATGGCTTATGTTTGCAAAATCAAGATAAAATAGCTGTTTTCAGCTTGCAAAAACTTACAAAATGCTGTTTTTAAGTATTTAAACTGTCAGATTTATGTATATGTCGTGTGTAATGGCTTATGTTTGCAAAATCAAGATAAAATAGCTGATTTCAGCTTGCAAAAACATACAAAATGCTGCTTTCAAGTTTTTAAACTGTCTTATTCATATTTCTGTCCTGTATAATGGCTAATGTTGGTGAAATCAAGTTAAAATTGCTGTTTTAAGCATGCAAAAGCATACAAAACGCCGTTTTCAATTATGTAAACTGTCATATTCATGTATATGGCGTGTGTAGTGGCTTATATTTGCAAAATCAAGATAAAATAGCAGTTTTCAGCTTGCAAAAACATACAAAATGCTGTTTTTAAGTATTTAAACTGT
This sequence comes from Poecilus cupreus, assembly GCA_963942605.1. Taxonomy (NCBI): domain Eukaryota; kingdom Metazoa; phylum Arthropoda; class Insecta; order Coleoptera; family Carabidae; genus Poecilus; species Poecilus cupreus. The sequence goes on along the minus strand of CAWWDY010000649.1, from coordinate 33,745 downwards.
CATATTCATGTTTCTGTCCTGTATAATGCAAAAAGATAAATAATGCTGTTTTCATGTATTTAAACTGTCATATTCATGTTTCTGTCGTGTATAATCGCTAATGTTAGTGAAATCAAGAGATTATTGCTGTTTTAAGTTTGCAAAAACATACAATACGCTGTTTTAAATAATTTAAACTGTCATATTCATGTTTCTGTCGTTTATAATGGCTAATGTTGGTGTAATCAAGATAAAATTGCTGTTTTAAGCATGCAAAAGCATACAAAATGCAGTTTTAGAGTATATAAACTGTCATATTTATGTATATGTCGTGTGTAATGGCTTATGTATGCAAAATCAAGATAAAATAGCTGTTTTCATTTTGCAAAAACATACAAAATGCTGTTTTCAAGTATTTAATCTGTCATATTCATGTTTCTGTCGTGTATAATGGCTAATGTTTGCAAAATCAAGATAAAATAGCAGTTTTCAACTTGCAAAAACATACAAAACGCTATGCTCAAGTATTTAAACTATAATTTTCATGTTTCTGTCGTGTATAATGGCTAATGTTGGTGAAATCAAGATAAAATAGCTGTTTTCAGCTTGCAAAAACATACAAAATGCTGTTTTCAAGTATTTAATCTGTCATATTTATGTTTCTGTCGTGTATAATCGCTAATGTTAGTGAAATCAAGAGAATATTGCTGTTTTAAGTTTGCAAAAACATACAATACGCTGTTTTAAAGAATTTAAACTGTCATATTTATGTTTCTGTCGTTTATAATGGCTAATGTTGGTGTAATCAAGATAAAATTGCTGTTTTAAGCATGCAAAAGCATACAAAATGCAGTTTTAGAGTATATAAACTGTCATATTTATGTATATGTCGTGTGTAATGGCTTATGTTTGCAAAATCAAGATAAAATTGCTGTTTTCAGCTTGAAAAAAATACAAAATGCTGTTTTCAAGTATTTAAACTGTCATATTTATGTATATGTCGTGTGTAATGGCTTATGTTTGCAAAATCAAGATAAAATAGCTGCTTTCAGCTTGCAAAAACATACAAAATGCTGTTTTCAAGTTTTTAAACTGTCTTATTCATATTTATGTCCTGTATAATGGCTAATGTTGGTGAAATCAAGATACAATTGCTGTTTTAAGCATGCAAAAGCATACAAAGCGCCGTTTTAAAGTATTTAAACTGTCATATTCAAGTATATGTCGTGTGTAATGGCTTATGTTTGCAAAATCAAGATAAAATAGCTGTTTTCAGCTTGCAAAAACATACAAAATGCTGTTTTCAAGTATTTAATCTGTCATATTCATGTTTCTGTCGTGTATAATGGCTAATGTTTGCAAAATCAAGATAAAATAGCTGTTTACAGCTTGCAAAAACATACAAAACGCTGTTTTCAAGTATTTAAGCTGTCATATTCATGTATCTGTCGTGTATAATGGCTAAGGTTGGTGAAATCAAGATAAAATTGCTGTTTTAATCATGCAAAAGCATACAAAACGCCGTTTTCAACTATGTTAACTGTCATATTCATGTATATGTCGTGTGTAATGGCTTATGTTTGCAAAATCAAAATAAAATAGCTGTTTTCAGCTGGCAAAAACATACAAAATGCTGTTTTCAAGTATATAAACTGTCATATTCATGTTTCTGTCCTGTATAATGGCTAATGTTGATGAAATCAAGGTAAAATTGCTGTTTTAAGCATGCAAAAGCATAAAAAATGCCGTTTTCAAGTATTTAAACTGTCATATTCATGTATATGTCGTGTGTAATGGCTTATGTTTGCGAAATCAAGTTAAAATAGCAGTTTTCATTTTGCAAAATCATACAAAACGCCGTTTTCAAGTATTTAAACTGTCATATTCATGTATATGTCGTGTGTAATGGCTTATGTTTGCAAAATCAAGATAAAATAGCTGTTTTCAGCTTGCAAAAACATACAAAATGCTGTTTTCAAGTATTTAAACTGTCATATTCATGTTTCTGTCGTGTATATTCGCTAATGTTAGTGAAATCAAGAGAAAATTGCTGTTTTAAGCTTGCAAAAACATACAATACGCTGTTTAAAAGAACTTAAACTGTCATATTCATGTTTCTGTCGTGTATAATGGCGAATGTTGGTGAATTCAAGATAAAATTGCTGTTTTATGCATGCAAAAGCATACAAAACGCAGTTTTCAAGTATTTATACTGTCTTATTCATGTGTCCGTCGTGTATATAGCCTAATGTTGGTGAATTCAAGATAAAATTGCAGTTTTAAGCATGCAAAAGCATAAAAACGGCGTTTTAAATTATTTAAACTGTCATATTCATGTATATGTCATGTGTTATGGCTTATGTTTGCAAAATCTAGATAAAATAGCTGCTTTCAGCTTGCAAAAACATACAAAATGCTGTTTTCAAGTATTTAAACTGTCATATTCATGTTTCTGTCGTATATAATGGCTAATGTTGGTGAAATCAAGATAAAATTGCTGTTTTAAGCATGCAAAAGCATACAAAACGCCGTTTTCAATTGTTTAAACTGTCATATTCATGTATATGTCGTAAGTAACGGCTAATGTTTGCAAAATCAAGATAAAATAGCTGCTTTCAGCTTGCAATAACATACAAAATGCTGTTTTCAAGTATTTAAAATGTCTTATTCATATTTCTGTACTGTGTAATGGCTAATGTTGCTGAAATCAAGGTAAAATTGCTGTTTTAAGCATGCAGAAGCATACAAAATGCCGTTTTCAAGTATATAAACTGTCATATTCATGTATATGTCGTGTGTAATGGCTTATGTTTGCGAAATCAAGTTAAAATAGCTGTTTTCAGCTTGCAAAAGCATACAAAACGCCGTTTTCAAGTATTTAAACTGTCATTTTCATGTATATGTCGTGTGTAATGGCTTATGTTTGCAAAATCAAGATAAAATAGCTGTTTTCAGCTTGCAAAAACATACAAAATGCTGTTTTCAAGTATTTAAACTGTCATATTCATGTTTCTGTCGTGTATAATGGCTAATGTTTGCAAAATCAAGATAAAATAGCTGTTTACAGCTTGCAAAAACATACAAAACGCTGTTTTCAAGTATTTAAAAGGTCATATTCATGTATCTGTCGTGTATAATGGCTAATGTTGGTAAAATCAAAATAAATTTGCTGTTTTAAGCATGCAAAAGCAAACAAAACGCCGTTTTCAAGTATTTAAACTATCATATTCATGTATATGTCATGTGTACTGGCTAATGCTTGCAAAATCAAGATAAAATAGCTGTTTACAGCTTGCAAAAACATACAAAACCCTGTTTTCAAGTACTTAAACTGTCTGTTGTGTATATAGGCTAATGTTGGTGAATTCAAGATAAAATTGCTGTTTGAAGCATGCAAAAGCATACAAAACACCGTTTTCAAGTATTTAAACTGTCATATTCATGTGTATGTCGTGTGTAATGACTTATGTTTGCAAAATTAAGATAAAATAACTATTTTCAGCTTGCAAAAACATACAAAATGCTGTTTTTAATTATTTAAACTGTCATTTTCATTTATATATCGTGTGTAATGGCTTACGTTTGCAAAATCAAGATAAAATAGCAGTTTTCAGCTTGCAAAAACATATAAAACGCTATGCTCAAGTATTTGAACTGTAATTTTCATGTTTCTGTCGTGTATAATGGCTAATGTTGGTGAAATCAATATAAAATAGCAGTTTTCCATGCGTTTAAATTGTCATATTCATGTATATGTCGTGTGTAATGACTTATGTTTGCAAAATCAAGATAAAAAAGCTGTTTTCAGCTTGCAAAAACATACAAAATGCTGTTTTCAAGTATTTAATCTGTCATATTCATGTTTCTGTCGTGTATAATGGCTAATGTTTGCAAAATCAAGATATAATAGCTGTTTACAGCTTGCAAAAACATACAAAACGCTGTTTTCAAGTATTTAAACTGTCATATTCATGTATCTGTCGTGTATCATGGCTAATGTTGGTGAAATTAAAATAAATTTGCTGTTTTAAGCATGCAAAAGCAAACAAAACGCCGTTTTCAAGTATTTAAACTATCATATTCATGTATATGACATGTGTAATGGCTAATGTTTGCAAAATCATTATAAAATAGTTGTTTACAGCTTGCAAAAACATACAAAACCCTGTTTTCAAGTATTTAAACTGTCTGTTGTGTATATAGGCTAATGTTGGTGAAATCAAGATAAAATTGCTGTTTTAAGCATGCAAAAGCATACAAAACACAGTTTTCAAATATTTAAACTGTCATATTCATGTATATGTCGTGTGTAATGACTTATGTTTGCAAAATCAAGATAAAATAACTGTTTCCAGCTTGCAAAAACATACAAAATGCTGTTTTCAAGTATTTAAACTGTCATATTCACGTTTTTGTGGTGTATAATGGCTAATGTTGGTGAAGTAAAGATACAGTTGCTGTTTTAAGCATGCTAAAGCATACAAAACGCCGTTTTAAAGTATTTAAACTGTCATATTCTAGTATATGTCGTGTATAATGGCTTATGTTTGCAAAATCAAGATAAAATAGCTGTTTTCAGCTTGTAAAAACATACAAAATGCTGTTTCCAAGTATTTAAACTGTCATTTTTATGTTTCTGTCGTGTATAATGGCTAATGTTGGTGAAATCAAGATAAAATTGCTGTTTTAGGCATGCAAAAACATACAAAACGCCGTTTTAAAGTATTTAAAATGTCATTTTTAAGTATACATACATACATACATACATAACGTCACGCTATGTCCCACTTAGTGGGGTAGCACGAACCCAGAAAAACATTCAACCAACAATCAATCTCCTCCAAACATTCCTATCCTGACACACCACTTTCGCCTCGTCCACATTCATAGTGCGATTCATACATGCTCGTTTATTCTTCACACTCGGAATCATTCGTTCACGCAACAAACCATCAATCATACCCAACCAGTTATTCCTCGGACGCCCGCGCAATCGGTCACCTTCAATCTCACCCACATATATTAGTTTCACCAACCTTTCATTCGACATTCGCTCAACATATCCAAACCACCTCAACTGACTCACTCCCACTTTCTTAACAACATTCTTCTCAATCTCACACTCATCATACACCAATGTATTCCGTATACGATCACGTCTCGTATACCCACATACTCCTCTCAAATATCTCATTTCCACAGCAGCTATACGTCGTTCATGCTTCTTCATCCACACCCAACATTCAGAACCATACATCAATGTAGGCACTAACACACCATTATAAACACTCAATCGAGCATCTCTAGATACATTCACGTTTCGAGCAAATGTACCCAGAGCACCTAATACCTTGCACCCTGCAGACACTCGCCTTTCAATCTCCCGGTCAATACGTCCATCCCTCGAGAACATACTACCCAAATATACAAATTCATTCACTTGTTCCAGTCTCACACCATTCACTGAAACATTACAATCAGTCACCAAATCATTCTCCTCAAACACCAACACTTTACATTTATCGACATTCAATAGCAGATTTAAACCTTTCCCTACTTCATTTATGCTCACAATCATTCTTCTCAATTGCTCCTCAGTTTCACCCAACACAAGAACATCATCCGCATAAGCTAACGCAGGCACTATACGTCCACCAATACGTACACCATCCGTTCCATTCAATGCCTTTCGTAACAACACATCCATATACAAATTAAACAACCAAGGAGACATTCCACAACCCTGTTTCACACCAACATCTATACGAAACCAATCACTCAATCTACCATCAACTCTCACCGCAGCCTCACTTCCTTCATACAACGCTCGAATCGCTCCCAACAAATTACCATCCACACCGTACTCTACAAGTACATCCCACATAGTCTCTCGAAGAACACTGTCATACGCTTTCTTTAAATCGAGAAAGCCACAGAACACCTTTTTGTTCTTATCAAGTGACTTCTCAACAATCATTCGAAGAGAAAACAATTGATCTACACAACCTCTCTCAGGCAAAAAACCTCCTTGCATATCACTTAACTTTGAAATGGTTATGGCTCGCACCTTATGAATTAATATTTTTCCATACAACTTCCCTACCACACTCAATAAACTTATCGCTCGAAAATTTGTACATTCACTCGAACTGCCTTTGCCTTTAAATAAAGGACAAATAACAGCACGTTTCCAATCATCAGGAGCCACGCACAGTTTCAAACAAAATCTGAACAAATAAACTAACCAATCAAATAATCTTTCACCACCATATTTCAACATTTCATTTGTTATGCCATCCAAACCGGGAGCCTTACCATTCTTTAGACGCATCAATGCAAAGTTGACATCACCTTCATCTATATCCCATTCAACGTTTCTAGCATTTCTTGCATTCCCTCCCCTATTATTCATTCCATTCACACCACCATACAATTCCTTAAAATACTCACACCATCTATTCCTAACATGTGACTCATTCCACAACAACTCATCATTCGCACTCTTAATTGCTTTCACTGATCTTGTACTCCCACCTCTCAATCTCTTTACAGTCTGCCAAAACATTCTCTTATTCATACTAAAATCATTCGTTAATCTTTCACTCATCAATTCATCGAAACGTGCCTTACTTTCTCTTACGACTCTCTTAACACATTTATTCTTCCTCTTGTATTCCATCAGGCATTCATCACGCAAAGTTCCTGGTACATCCTTCACATTCAAAAATCTCAAATACGCCCTCTTTTTCTCCTTAATCGCTTCTTTCACTTCTTCATTCCACCATGCATTCCTCGAACGACAGCCTAACTTACATTCACCACAAATTTCTTTCGCACATTGAAGGACAATGCCCTTAAATTTCACCCAAACATCATTTATGCAACAATCAAAATTAGGCTCACATTCAGGCAAAGATTCGTTCAATTTCTCTACAAATAACCCTCGAGCATCCTCATTCTGCAAAACATTGGATTTCACACGAAACAAGCTCCCAGAACCTTGTACCCTCATTCTCCAACACTTACCTAGACGTATACGCGACACAACCAAATAATGGTCATTCGTTCCAAGCTCAGCCCCTCTTTTCACACGCGTATCAACAACCAAACTCCTCAAGCGCTCATCATACAAAACAAAATCAATCACACTACGTCTATTCGTACTTACATTCTCCCATGTATATATATGTAGGAAAATAAACGGAGTCCTCCAAGTTGGCGGAAAAACAAAAAAAAAAAAAAAGGAGATTCAATAATGACAGGATGACGTGTGCCTGAAAAAATATACAATTTAATCTGTGTATTTGATGTGCTAATTATATTCTGTTAAAAAATTAAATAAAAGTGTGTATTATTTAATTGAATAATTCTACAAATTGGGGGCTCGTCCGGGATTAACCTGAAGGAAGTGTTTGGTAGCAAATTTGTAATAACAAATATTAAAAAATTAAAAGATGACAACATTAAGTGACATTGAAACCGTAAACTATAATATTACAAATGGTATATCTAAACCAGTGAAAGTACTGTATAGAATCGTATTTGGTGATGCATCAGCGCGATTAAATAGAAACAAATTAAAAAAATTCAGCGGTTTTAATTATGACGTGGATACAGAAGAGTACAATTTAAAAATAGAAGAAATAAAAAATAATGCGAACGTTGCAGACTTAATATCAGTGTGTCATGTACTAAATATTTGTTATGAAGGCAACAAAGACGATATTGCAAGAAGAATTTTGTCCTTTTTGTCCAACATAAAAGACGGGAAAGAAGACGACGAAGATGATGATGAAGAAGAAGAAGAAGAAGAGGAAGACGACGGCGACGAAGAAGATGGAAATGAAGATGAAGATGAACAAGACGATGACGAAGATGATGTAAGAATTACAAGAAGTCAACACAAGCAAATAAGAAAAACAACTGGAGCCATGAAACGTATGACTGTAAGAAGTGATGCATTTTCTTTAAATTTTAGAGACGTAGAAGATTCAATTCGTCGTTTTAATGGAAAGGATGGATATCCAATTAAAAAGTGGCTAGAAGAATTTGAGGAAATTGCAGAATTGATGAGTTGGAACGATTTGCAAAGATTAATATTTGCAAAAAAGTCGTTAGATGGATTAGCAAGATTATTAGTCCAAGGTGAAAAGGGTGTTACGTCTTGGTCAAAATTAAAGAAACTCTTAAGAAAAGAATTTGAAGTCAAGGTTAGTAGCGCCGATATTCATAAACTTTTAATGAATAGAAGAAAAAATAAAGATGAATCTGTCCAAGAGTATGTATTAGTTATGAGGGAAATAGGCGGTCGCGCAAATATCGAAACAGAAGTGATTATTCAATACATAATAGATGGGATACCTGATGATCAAAACAATAAAATAATACTCTATGGGGCGAGGAACTTTGAAGAATTAAAAGGAAAAGCAAAACTATATGAAACAATTAAAAACAAAACCAAAGCCGAAATGAAGTACGAAAGAAAAGATTTCCAAGGTACTAAGAACAAGTTTAAACCTAATACATCTAATACAAATGAAGAAAGTAATCAAAATGCTAAAGTACGTTGTTATTCGTGTGGGATAAAAGGACATATAGCTGGAGAGTGTCCTTCCAAAGGAAAAGGAGTAAAGTGCTTCAAATGCAATGGTTTTGGGCACATTGCTTCAAAATGTAAAATAAATACTGTAGCTGAGTCTAAAAAAGAAAATACTACCCAAATTATGCATGCGACACCAGAACTTAATATTGCCGTGCGAGAACCTGAAGACAAGATGCATAAGAAGATAGAAATACAAAATGAAGTCATATTAAGTTTGGTTGATACAGGAAGTGACCTAAATATCATAACCAATAGTTGTTTCCAACGTCTGAATATAATGCAAGTTAATCCATGTACTAAAACAATACAAGGGTTAGGACTACAGAAGATAACAACGCTAGGATGTTTTGAAACCAAGATAAACATCGATGGTGAAGAGTTTTACACAACTGTACACATAGTACCTAATAATGTAATTCCATTCAACTTTATTATTGGTAAAGAATTATTAAACAATGCTGACACAATAATCAATGCCAACGGCGTAAAGATAAAACAAAGTCAGAAGAATCAAGATGATAACTTTTTGATGGCAATTCAGTGCGATAACGAAGACGAATTTGACAACCTTCCAGAAGACGTAAAAGAATTAGTAAATAAATATCATCCAAAAGCAACGAAGTTTACAAACATTGAAACAAAAATAATCTTAAGCGATGATATGCCAATATATCAACATCCTCGAAGATTGTCCCAACCAGAGCAAAAGGAAGTAGATAGACAGATGCAAGAATGGCTAGAAAACGGCATAATAAGACCTAGTTCATCAGATTTCGCTAGTCCCATCGTACTAGTAAAAAAGAAGAACGGCGACACTAGAATTTGCATAGATTATCGTAGAATCAATAAGAAAATAATAAAAGACAGATATCCTCTGCCACTAATAGAGGATCTGATCGATAAATTACAGAATGCAAAAGTATTTACAACTCTCGACTGTGAAAATGGGTTCTTCCATGTACCTGTTGCTGAAGAAAGTAGAAAATACACGTCTTTTGTAACACCCAGAGGTCAGTTTGAGTTCCTGAAAACACCTTTTGGACTGTGCAACTCGCCAGCTTCTTTCCAACGGTTCGTGAATTATATTTTCAAAGACTTTATTGAGCAAGAGATTGCCCTAGTATACATGGACGACATTATAATACCATCTGTTGATCGTAAAGAGGGCCTTACTAAATTGAATATGGTTCTAAATCGTGCAGCTGAGTACGGCTTAAAAATAAAGTGGAATAAATGCCGATTTCTACAATCAAGAATCGAATATTTGGGGTATGAAATTGAAAATAATAAAATATCTCCATCTAAAACTAAAATTAAAGCCGTGCTGAATTATCCTAAACCCTCAACTCTCAAGCAAATTCACAGTTTCTTGGGACTCACCGGATATTTTAGAAAATTTATAAAAAACTACGCTCAACTAGCTAAACCATTAAGCGATCTACTAAAGAAAAATGAAGCATTCGTATTCGGTATTGAACAAGAAAAATCTTTCGAAACATTGAAACAATGTTTAATAAAGGAACCAGTATTAGAAATTTATTGTCCAACAAGAAAAACCGAGTTACATACGGACGCCAGTAAGTATGGCTATGGAGCTATATTGCTGCAAGAAAACAACGAGGATGGTCGTATGCATCCAGTTTATTACTTTAGTAAAAAAACTACTGATGCAGAACAGAAATATTCAAGTTACGAGTTAGAAGTTCTTGCAATAATCGAAGCCCTGAAACGATTTCGAGTATACCTATTGGGCATAGATTTTAAAATTGTAACAGATTGCTCTGCCTTTGAAATGACTATGAGGAAAAAAGACTTAACAACTAGAGTTGCAAGATGGGCTCTTTTGTTGGAAGACTTTAATTACAAGATAGAACATCGCCCAGGTGAGAAGATGCGACACACAGACGCATTAAGCAGAAGTCCAATTTCCCTAGTTATCAAGGCTGAAGTTACAAATAGGATCAAGAGTTTACAAGAAGAAGATGAAGAAATTAAAGTAATAATAGAACTATTGAAAACAACCCCTTACGACACCTACGTCATTGAACATGAACTACTACATAAAGAATATGAAGGAAGATCCTTGTTGGTCGTTCCTAAAAAAATGCAAAATGAAATTATTAAAGTTGCACATGAAAATGGTCATTTTGGTATAAAGAAAACAGAAGAGATAATACTTCGAGAATACTGGATACCAAAATTACGAGACAAAATAAGTAGTTTTATAAGAAGTTGCATCCCATGCATACTCGCTGAAAGAAAGAGAGGAAAACAAGAAGGTTATCTAAATCCACATGATAAAGGTGATCTTCCTCTGGATACTTACCATATAGATCATCTAGGACCATTACCCTCAACCAGTAAAGGATACAAGTATGTTTTGGTTGTAGTAGACGCTTTTACTAAATTCGTATGGTTATACGCTACTAAATCAACCACAACACAAGAAACAATAGATAAATTAGAAATTCAAAGCGTAATATTTGGGAATCCCAGAAGATTGATTTCCGATAGAGGAACTGCCTTTACATCCAATCTTTTTGAAGAATACTGTGAAGAAAGAAACATCAAACACATCCAAATTACGACTGGAGTACCCAGAAGTAATGGGCAAGTAGAAAGGATAAATCAAATAATTATACTAGCTCTAACTAAGTTGTCCATTGATAAAGCAGAAAACTGGTATAAACATTTAAACAAGCTTCAAGTATGTTTAAATAATTCCTTTCAACGTAGTATCAATAAAACCCCGTTTGAGATTTTAATAGGAGTTAAAATGAGAACAAAACAAGAAGTGAGGATTAAAGAAATAATAGATGAAGAATGTCTTTCATTATTTGAAGAAGAACGAAATGAAATCAGACAAGAAGCAAAAAGGTGTATAATCAAGATTCAAGAAGAAAATAAGAAAAATTTTAATAAAAAAAGAAAACCTGCAGTCAAATACAAAGTCGGTGATTGGGTTGCAATTAAGCGAACTCAATTTGTTACAAATGCTAAAATTAAATCTAAGTTTCTCGGGCCATATGAAGTTGTAAAAATCTCCGGTTCCGACCGATACGTCGTATACAAGATTGGTAATACAGAAGGACCAAAGAAGACTACCAGTTGTGCTGACCAGATGAAACCATGGTGTTCTTACGACGACATTATTGAAGAAACGTCCGAGGCGGACGACAGTCAGGATAGCCGATCTGTAGGAAAATAAACGGAGTCCTCCAAGTTGGCGGAAAAACAAAAAAAAAAAAAGGAGATTCAATAATGACAGGATGACGTGTGCCTGAAAAAATATACAATTTAATCTGTGTATTTGATGTGCTAATTATATTCTGTTAAAAAATTAAATAAAAGTGTGTATTATTTAATTGAATAATTCTACATATATGAGCTAACTTATGCTTAAAAATGGAATTGGATATGAAGAGGTTCCGCTCCATACAAAAAGAGACTATTTTCCTACCGTTATCATTCACTCTAGAATCCCCAAATTTACCTAACACGCTACCAGACACACTACTCTTTACACCCACCCAACCATTCAAATCACCACAAACAATCACTTTCTCGCCAGGATCACACGCATCAATCACGCTATCTAACAAATTCCAAAATTGATCCTTTGCAAGATCACTTTCAGATTCAGTTGGACCGTAAACGGACACAACGAAGATTCTATGAAAGCCTACCTTTAATCTGCACCATAAAATTCTCTCCGAAATACAACCATAATTTCTAATACATGCTTTCATTCGTTCACTTACAACCATACCCACACCATGTTTCGCTCTAGCATTCGCACACACACCCGACCATAAACAAAACATTCCATCCACCTCTTCCTCGCCACAACCTTTCTGCATCGTTTCACTTACACATAAAACATCCACATTATACGTACGCATTGCAGACATCAATTCATTTTTCTTTCCATTTATACCTCTGACATTCCACGTAGCAAACTTACATTCATCAAACTTCGCCCATTTATTCTTCATTTTCACAAAATTAAAGATTGAAAAAGAAACGGGTTCTCTCGGTACAAGAGTAGGAGTCAAGGTAGCTTACCAGGCTTATCCTTGATAAAGAAATAAAGGTAATAAATTATAACATATACACTCAAATATACATTTACATACCCGTAACTATCCCGTAACCAATGTAAATAAAATGAAAAAACGTCAAAAAATTATGCAAAATTATAAAAATTAACCTAAACTTGAATATAAATGAAAGATAATACTTAGCTTTATTATATGTGAGGTGCTGAAACCAAATATCAGTAAATGGCTTATGTTTGCAAAGTCAAGATAAAATAGCTGTTTTCAGCTTGCAAAAACATACAAAATGCTGTTTTCAAGTATTTAAACTGTCATATTCATGTTTCTGTCGTGTATAATGTCTAATGTTGGTGAAATCAAGATACAATTGCTGTTTTAAGCATGCAAAAGCATACAAAACGACGTTTTAAAGTATTTAAACAGTAATTTTCAAGTATATGTCGTGTGTAATGGCTTATGTTTGCAAAATCAAGATAAAATAGCTGTTTTCAGCTTGCAAAAACTTACAAAATGCTGTTTTCAAGTATTTAAACTGTCATTTTTATGTTTCTGTCGTGTATAATAGCTAATGTTGGTGAAATCAATATAAAATTGCTGTTTTAAGCATGCAAAAGTATACAAAACGCCGTTTTTAAGTATTTAAACTGTCAAATTCTTGTATATGTCATGTGTAATGGCTTATGTTTTGCAAAATCAAGATAAAATAGCTGTTTTCAGCTTGCAAAAACATACAAAATGCTGTTTTCATGTATTTAAACTGTCATATTCATTTACATGTCGTGTGTAATGGCTTATGTTTGCAAAATCAAGATAAAATCGCTGTTTTCAGCTTGCAAAGACATACAAAATGCTGTTTTTAATTATTTAAACAGTCATATTAATTTATATGTCGTGTGTAATGGCTTATGTATGCAAAATCAAAATAAAATAGCTGTTTTCAGCTTGCAAAAACATACAAATTGCTGTTTTCAAGTATATAAACTGTCATATTTATGTTTCTGTCCTGTATAATGGCTAATGTTGATGAAATCAAGATAAAATTGCCGTTTTAAGCATGCAAAAGCATACAAAACACCGTTATCAAGTATTTGAACTGTCATATTCATTTATATGTCGTGTGTAATGGCTTATGTTTGCAAAATCAATATAAACTAGCTGTTTTCAGCTTGCAAAAAGAAACAAAAAGCTGTTTTCATGTATTTAAACTGTCATATTCATGTTTCTGTAGTGTATAATAGCTAATGTTGGTGAAATCAAGATAAAATTGCTGTTTTAAGCTGCAAAAGCATACAAAATGCCGTTTCCAAGTATATAAACTGTCATATTCATGTATATGTCGTGTGTAATGGTTTATGTTTGCAAAATCAAGATAAAATAGCTGTTTTCAGCTTGCAAAAACATACAAAATGCTGTTTTCAAGTATTTAAACTGTCATATTCATGTTTCTGTCGTGTATAATGGCTAATATTAGTAAGTGTGCGGTGGAACAGAAGTAGGTGCGTTCCTGTCATCTGGTCCAATTTTTGATTTTTGACTGGGTTTTTCGCCTTCTTCTACTGAGATTTACTGATATTTGGTTTCAGAACCTCACATATAATAAAGCTAAGTATTATCTTTCATTTATATTCAAGTTTAGGTTAATTTTTATAATTTTGCATAATTTTTTGACGTTTTTTCATTTTATTTACATTGGTTACGGGATAGTTACGGGTATGTAAATGTATATTTGAGTGTATATGTTATAATTTATTACCTTTATTTCTTTATCAAGGATAAGCCTGGTAAGCTACCTTGACTCCTACTCTTGTACCGAGAGAACCCGTTTCTTTTTCAATCTTTAATTTTGTGAAAATGAAGAATAAATGGGCGAAGTTTGATGAATGTAAGTTTGCTACGTGGAATGTCAGAGGTATAAATGGAAAGAAAAATGAATTGATGTCTGCAATGCGTACGTATAATGTGGATGTTTTATGTGTAAGTGAAACGATGCAGAAAGGTTGTGGCGAGGAAGAGGTGGATGGAATGTTTTGTTTATGGTCGGGTGTGTGTGCGAATGCTTGAGCGAAACATGGTGTGGGTATGGTTGTAAGTGAACGAATGAAAGCATGCATTAGAAATTATGGTTGTATTTCGGAGAGAATTTTATGGTGCAGATTAAAGGTAGGCTTTCATAGAATCTTCGTTGTGTCCGTTTACGGCCCAACTGAATCTGAAAGTGATCTTGCAAAGGATCAATTTTGGAATTTGTTAGATAACGTGATTGATGCGTGTGATCCTGGCGAGAAAGTGATTGTTTGTGGTGATTTGAATGGTTGGGTGGGTGTAAAGAGTAGTGTGTCTGGTAGCGTGTTAGGTAAATTTGGGGATTCTAGAGTGAATGATAACGGTAGGAAAATAGTCTCTTTTTGTATGGAGCGGAACCTCTTCATATCCAATTCCATTTTTAAGCATAAGTTAGCTCATATATGTAGAATTATTCAATTAAATAATACACACTTTTATTTAATTTTTTAACAGAATATAATTAGCACATCAAATACACAGATTAAATTGTATATTTTTTCAGGCACACGTCATCCTGTCATTATTGAATCTCCTTTTTTTTTTTTTTTTCCGCCAACTTGGAGGACTCCGTTTATTTTCCTACAGATCGGCTATCCTGACTGTCGTCCGCCTCGGACGTTTCTTCAATAATGTCGTCGTAAGAACACCATGGTTTCATCTGGTCAGCACAACTGGTAGTCTTCTTTGGTCCTTCTGTATTACCAATCTTGTATACGACGTATCGGTCGGAACCGGAGATTTTTACAACTTCATATGGCCCGAGAAACTTAGATTTAATTTTAGCATTTGTAACAAATTGAGTTCGCTTAATTGCAACCCAATCACCGACTTTGTATTTGACTGCAGGTTTTCTTTTTTTATTAAAATTTTTCTTATTTTCTTCTTGAATCTTGATTATACACCTTTTTGCTTCTTGTCTGATTTCATTTCGTTCTTCTTCAAATAATGAAAGACATTCTTCATCTATTATTTCTTTAATCCTCACTTCTTGTTTTGTTCTCATTTTAACTCCTATTAAAATCTCAAACGGGGTTTTATTGATACTACGTTGAAAGGAATTATTTAAACATACTTGAAGCTTGTTTAAATGTTTATACCAGTTTTCTGCTTTATCAATGGACAACTTAGTTAGAGCTAGTATAATTATTTGATTTATCCTTTCTACTTGCCCATTACTTCTGGGTACTCCAGTCGTAATTTGGATGTGTTTGATGTTTCTTTCTTCACAGTATTCTTCAAAAAGATTGGATGTAAAGGCAGTTCCTCTATCGGAAATCAATCTTCTGGGATTCCCAAATATTACGCTTTGAATTTCTAATTTATCTATTGTTTCTTGTGTTGTGGTTGATTTAGTAGCGTATAACCATACGAATTTAGTAAAAGCGTCTACTACAACCAAAACATACTTGTATCCTTTACTGGTTGAGGGTAATGGTCCTAGATGATCTATATGGTAAGTATCCAGAGGAAGATCACCTTTATCATGTGGATTTAGATAACCTTCTTGTTTTCCTCTCTTTCTTTCAGCGAGTATGCATGGGATGCAACTTCTTATAAAACTACTTATTTTGTCTCGTAATTTTGGTATCCAGTATTCTCGAAGTATTATCTCTTCTGTTTTCTTTATACCAAAATGACCATTTTCATGTGCAACTTTAATAATTTCATTTTGCATTTTTTTAGGAACGACCAACAAGGATCTTCCTTCATATTCTTTATGTAGTAGTTCATGTTCAATGACGTAGGTGTCGTAAGGGGTTGTTTTCAATAGTTCTATTATTACTTTAATTTCTTCATCTTCTTCTTGTAAACTCTTGATCCTATTTGTAACTTCAGCCTTGATAACTAGGGAAATTGGACTTCTGCTTAATGCGTCTGTGTGTCGCATCTTCTCACCTGGGCGATGTTCTATCTTGTAATTAAAGTCTTCCAACAAAAGAGCCCATCTTGCAACTCTAGTTGTTAAGTCTTTTTTCCTCATAGTCATTTCAAAGGCAGAGCAATCTGTTACAATTTTAAAATCTATGCCCAATAGGTATACTCGAAATCGTTTCAGGGCTTCGATTATTGCAAGAACTTCTAACTCGTAACTTGAATATTTCTGTTCTGCATCAGTAGTTTTTTTATTAAAGTAATAAACTGGATGCATACGACCATCCTCGTTGTTTTCTTGCAGCAATATAGCTCCATAGCCATACTTACTGGCGTCCGTATGTAACTCGGTTTTTCTTGTTGGACAATAAATTTCTAATACTGGTTCCTTTATTAAACATTGTTTCAATGTTTCGAAAGATTTTTCTTGTTCAATACCGAATACGAATGCTTCATTTTTCTTTAGTAGATCGCTTAATGGTTTAGCTAGTTGAGCGTAGTTTTTTATAAATTTTCTAAAATATCCGGTGAGTCCCAAGAAACTGTGAATTTGCTTGAGAGTTGAGGGTTTAGGATAATTCAGCACGGCTTTAATTTTAGTTTTAGATGGAGATATTTTATTATTTTCAATTTCATACCCCAAATATTCGATTCTTGATTGTAGAAATCGGCATTTATTCCACTTTATTTTTAAGCCGTACTCAGCTGCACGATTTAGAACCATATTCAATTTAGTAAGGCCCTCTTTACGATCAACAGATGGTATTATAATGTCGTCCATGTATACTAGGGCAATCTCTTGCTCAATAAAGTCTTTGAAAATATAATTCACGAACCGTTGGAAAGAAGCTGGCGAGTTGCACAGTCCAAAAGGTGTTTTCAGGAACTCAAACTGACCTCTGGGTGTTACAAAAGACGTGTATTTTCTACTTTCTTCAGCAACAGGTACATGGAAGAACCCATTTTCACAGTCGAGAGTTGTAAATACTTTTGCATTCTGTAATTTATCGATCTCTATTAGTGGCAGAGGATATCTGTCTTTTATTATTTTCTTATTGATTCTACGATAATCTATGCAAATTCTAGTGTCGCCGTTCTTCTTTTTTACTAGTACGATGGGACTAGCGAAATCTGATGAACTAGGTCTTATTATGCCGTTTTCTAGCCATTCTTGCATCTGTCTATCTACTTCCTTTTGCTCTGGTTGGGACAATCTTCGAGGATGTTGATATATTGGCATATCATCGCTTAAGATTATTTTTGTTTCAATGTTTGTAAACTTCGTTGCTTTTGGATGATATTTATTTACTAATTCTTTTACGTCTTCTGGAAGGTTGTCAAATTCGTCTTCGTTATCGCACTGAATTGCCATCAAAAAGTTATCATCTTGATTCTTCTGACTTTGTTTTATCTTTACGCCGTTGGCATTGATTATTGTGTCAGCATTGTTTAATAATTCTTTACCAATAATAAAGTTGAATGGAATTACATTATTAGGTACTATGTGTACAGTTGTGTAAAACTCTTCACCATCGATGTTTATCTTGGTTTCAAAACATCCTAGCGTTGTTATCTTCTGTAGTCCTAACCCTTGTATTGTTTTAGTACATGGATTAACTTGCATTATATTCAGACGTTGGAAACAACTATTGGTTATGATATTTAGGTCACTTCCTGTATCAACCAAACTTAATATGACTTCATTTTGTATTTCTATCTTCTTATGCATCTTGTCTTCAGGTTCTCGCACGGCAATATTAAGTTCTGGTGTCGCATGCATAATTTGGGTAGTATTTTCTTTTTTAGACTCAGCTACAGTATTTATTTTACATTTTGAAGCAATGTGCCCAAAACCATTGCATTTGAAGCACTTTACTCCTTTTCCTTTGGAAGGACACTCTCCAGCTATATGTCCTTTTATCCCACACGAATAACAACGTACTTTAGCATTTTGATTACTTTCTTCATTTGTATTAGATGTATTAGGTTTAAACTTGTTCTTAGTACCTTGGAAATCTTTTCTTTCGTACTTCATTTCGGCTTTGGTTTTGTTTTTAATTGTTTCATATAGTTTTGCTTTTCCTTTTAATTCTTCAAAGTTCCTCGCCCCATAGAGTATTATTTTATTGTTTTGATCATCAGGTATCCCATCTATTATGTATTGAATAATCACTTCTGTTTCGATATTTGCGCGACCGCCTATTTCCCTCATAACTAATACATACTCTTGGACAGATTCATCTTTATTTTTTCTTCTATTCATTAAAAGTTTATGAATATCGGCGCTACTAACCTTGACTTCAAATTCTTTTCTTAAGAGTTTCTTTAATTTTGACCAAGACGTAACACCCTTTTCACCTTGGACTAATAATCTTGCTAATCCATCTAACGACTTTTTTGCAAATATTAATCTTTGCAAATCGTTCCAACTCATCAATTCTGCAATTTCCTCAAATTCTTCTAGCCACTTTTTAATTGGATATCCATCCTTTCCATTAAAACGACGAATTGAATCTTCTACGTCTCTAAAATTTAAAGAAAATGCATCACTTCTTACAGTCATACGTTTCATGGCTCCAGTTGTTTTTCTTATTTGCTTGTGTTGACTTCTTGTAATTCTTACATCATCTTCGTCATCGTCTTGTTCATCTTCATCTTCATTTCCATCTTCTTCGTCGCCGTCGTCTTCCTCTTCTTCTTCTTCTTCTTCATCATCATCTTCGTCGTCTTCTTTCCCGTCTTTTATGTTGGACAAAAAGGACAAAATTCTTCTTGCAATATCGTCTTTGTTGCCTTCATAACAAATATTTAGTACATGACACACTGATATTAAGTCTGCAACGTTCGCATTATTTTTTATTTCTTCTATTTTTAAATTGTACTCTTCTGTATCCACGTCATAATTAAAACCGCTGAATTTTTTTAATTTGTTTCTATTTAATCGCGCTGATGCATCACCAAATACGATTCTATACAGTACTTTCACTGGTTTAGATATACCATTTGTAATATTATAGTTTACGGTTTCAATGTCACTTAATGTTGTCATCTTTTAATTTTTTAATATTTGTTATTACAAATTTGCTACCAAACACTTCCTTCAGGTTAATCCCGGACGAGCCCCCAATTTGTAGAATTATTCAATTAAATAATACACACTTTTATTTAATTTTTTAACAGAATATAATTAGCACATCAAATACACAGATTAAATTGTATATTTTTTCAGGCACACGTCATCCTGTCATTATTGAATCTCCTTTTTTTTTTTTTTGTTTTTCCGCCAACTTGGAGGACTCCGTTTATTTTCCTACATATATATACATGGGAGAATGTAAGTACGAATAGACGTAGTGTGATTGATTTTGTTTTGTATGATGAGCGCTTGAGGAGTTTGGTTGTTGATACGCGTGTGAAAAGAGGGGCTGAGCTTGGAACGAATGACCATTATTTGGTTGTGTCGCGTATACGTCTAGGTAAGTGTTGGAGAATGAGGGTACAAGGTTCTGGGAGCTTGTTTCGTGTGAAATCCAATGTTTTGCAGAATGAGGATGCTCGAGGGTTATTTGTAGAGAAATTGAACGAATCTTTGCCTGAATGTGAGCCTAATTTTGATTGTTGCATAAATGATGTTTGGGTGAAATTTAAGGGCATTGTCCTTCAATGTGCGAAAGAAATTTGTGGTGAATGTAAGTTAGGCTGTCGTTCGAGGAATGCATGGTGGAATGAAGAAGTGAAAGAAGCGATTAAGGAGAAAAAGAGGGCGTATTTGAGATTTTTGAATGTGAAGGATGTACCAGGAACTTTGCGTGATGAATGCCTGATGGAATACAAGAGGAAGAATAAATGTGTTAAGAGAGTCGTAAGAGAAAGTAAGGCACGTTTCGATGAATTGATGAGTGAAAGATTAACGAATGATTTTAGTATGAATAAGAGAATGTTTTGGCAGACTGTAAAGAGATTGAGAGGTGGGAGTACAAGATCAGTGAAAGCAATTAAGAGTGCGAATGATGAGTTGTTGTGGAATGAGTCACATGTTAGGAATAGATGGTGTGAGTATTTTAAGGAATTGTATGGTGGTGTGAATGGAATGAATAATAGGGGAGGGAATGCAAGAAATGCTAGAAACGTTGAATGGGATATAGATGAAGGTGATGTCAACTTTGCATTGATGCGTCTAAAGAATGGTAAGGCTCCCGGTTTGGATGGCATAACAAATGAAATGTTGAAATATGGTGGTGAAAGATTATTTGATTGGTTAGTTTATTTGTTCAGATTTTGTTTGAAACTGTGCGTGGCTCCTGATGATTGGAAACGTGCTGTTATTTGTCCTTTATTTAAAGGCAAAGGCAGTTCGAGTGAATGTACAAATTTTCGAGCGATAAGTTTATTGAGTGTGGTAGGGAAGTTGTATGGAAAAATATTAATTCATAAGGTGCGAGCCATAACCATTTCAAAGTTAAGTGATATGCAAGGAGGTTTTTTGCCTGAGAGAGGTTGTGTAGATCAATTGTTTTCTCTTCGAATGATTGTTGAGAAGTCACTTGATAAGAACAAAAAGGTGTTCTGTGGCTTTCTCGATTTAAAGAAAGCGTATGACAGTGTTCTTCGAGAGACTATGTGGGATGTACTTGTAGAGTACGGTGTGGATGGTAATTTGTTGGGAGCGATTCGAGCGTTGTATGAAGGAAGTGAGGCTGCGGTGAGAGTTGATGGTAGATTGAGTGATTGGTTTCGTATAGATGTTGGTGTGAAACAGGGTTGTGGAATGTCTCCTTGGTTGTTTAATTTGTATATGGATGTGTTGTTACGAAAGGCATTGAATGGAACGGATGGTGTACGTATTGGTGGACGTATAGTGCCTGCGTTAGCTTATGCGGATGATGTTCTTGTGTTGGGTGAAACTGAGGAGCAATTGAGAAGAATGATTGTGAGCATAAATGAAGTAGGGAAAGGTTTAAATCTGCTATTGAATGTCGATAAATGTAAAGTGTTGGTGTTTGAGAAGAATGATTTGGTGACTGATTGTAATGTTTCAGTGAATGGTGTGAGACTGGAACAAGTGAATGAATTTGTATATTTGGGTAGTATGTTCTCGAGGGATGGACGTATTGACCGGGAGATTGAAAGGCGAGTGTCTGCAGGGTGCAAGGTATTAGGTGCTCTGGGTACATTTGCTCGAAACGTGAATGTATCTAGAGATGCTCGATTGAGTGTTTATAATGGTGTGTTAGTGCCTACATTGATGTATGGTTCTGAATGTTGGGTGTGGATGAAGAAGCATGAACGACGTATAGCTGCTGTGGAAATGAGATATTTGAGAGGAGTATGTGGGTATACGAGACGTGATCGTATACGGAATACATTGGTGTATGATGAGTGTGAGATTGAGAAGAATGTTGCTAAGAAAGTGGGAGTGAGTCAGTTGAGGTGGTTTGGATATGTTGAGCGAATGTCGAATGAAAGGTTGGTGAAACTAATATATGTGGGTGAGATTGAAGGAGACCGATTGCGCGGGCGTCCGAGGAATAACTGGTTGGGTATGATTGATGGTTTGTTGCGTGAACGAATGATTCCGAGTGTGAAGAATAAACGAGCATGTATGAATCGCACTATGAATGTGGACGAGGCGAAAGTGTTGTGTCAGGATAGGAATGTTTGGAGGAGATTGATTGTTGGTTGACTGTTTTTCTGGGTTCGTGCTACCCCACTAAGTGGAACATAGCGTGACGTTATGTATGTATGTATGTATGTATATTCATGTATATTTCGTGTGTAATGGCTAATGTTTGAAAAATCAAGATAAAATAGCTGTTTACAGCTTGCAAAAACATACAAAACGCTGTTTTCAAGTATTTAAACTGTCTTATTCATGTTTCTGTCATGTATATAGGTTAATGTTGGTGAAATCAAGATAAAATTGCTGTTTTAAGCATGAAAAAGCATACAAAACGCCGTTTTCAATTGTTTAAACTGTCATATTCATGTATATGTTGTGTGTAACGGCTTATGTTTGCAAAATCAAGATAAAATAGCTGCTTTCAGCTTGCAATAACATACAAAAAGCTGTTTTCAAGTATTTAAACTGTCTTTTTTATGTTTCTGTCGTGTATAATGGCTAATGTTGGTGAAATCAAGATAAAATTGCTGTTTTAAGCATGCAAAAGCATACAAATCGCCGTTTTCAAGTATTTAAACTGTCATATTTATGTATATGTCGTGTGTAATGGCTTATGTTTGCAAAATCAAGATAAAATAGCTGTTTTCAGCTTGCAAAAACATACAAAATGCTGTTTTCAAGTATTTAAACTGTCATATTCATGTTTCTGTTGTGTATAATGGCTAATGTTGTTGAAATCAAGATACAATTGCTGTTTTACGCATGCAAAAGCATACAAAACGACGTTTTAAAGTATTTAAACTGTAATTTTCAAGTATATGTCGTGTGTAATGTCTTATGTTTGCAAAATCAAGATAAAATAGCTGTTTTCAGCTTGCAAACACTTACAAAATGCTGTTTTCAAGTATATAAACTGTCATTTTTATATTTCTGTCGTGTAAAATGGCTAATATTGGTGAAATCAAGATAAAATTGCTGTTTTAAGCATGCAAAAGTATACAAAACGCCGTTTTTAAGTATTTAAACTGTCAAATTCTTGTATATGTCATGTGTAATGGCTTATGTTTTGCAAAATCAAGATAAAATAGCTGTTTTCAGCTTGCAAAAACATACAAAATGCTGTTTTCATGTATTTAAACTGTCATATTCATTTATATGTCGTGTGTAATGGCTTATGTATGCAAAATCAAAATAAAATAGCTGTTTTCAGCTTGCAAAAACATACAAAATGCTGTTTTCAAGTATATAAACTGTCATATTTATGTTTCTGTCCTGTATAATGGCTAATGTTGATGAAATCAAGATAAAATTGCCGTTTTAAGCATGCAAAAGCATACAAAACGCCGTTTTCAAGTATTTGAACTGTCATATTCATTTATATGTCGTGTGTAATGGCTTATGTTTGCAAAATCAATATAAACTAGCTGTTTTCAGCTTGCAAAAAGAAACAAAAAGCTGTTTTCATGTATTTAAACTGTCATATTTATGTATATGTCGTGTGTAATGGCTTATTTTTGCAAAATCAAGATAAAATAGCTGTTTTCAGCTTGCAAAAACATACAAAATGCTGTTTTCAAGTATTTAAACTGTCATATTAATGTTTCTGTCGTGTATAATGGCTAATGTTGTTGAAATCAAGATACAATTGCTGTTTTAAGCATGCAAAAGCATACAAAACGACGTTTTAAAGTAT
Organism: Poecilus cupreus; assembly: GCA_963942605.1. Classification (NCBI taxonomy): domain Eukaryota; kingdom Metazoa; phylum Arthropoda; class Insecta; order Coleoptera; family Carabidae; genus Poecilus; species Poecilus cupreus. The sequence goes on along the minus strand of CAWWDY010000649.1, from coordinate 9,857 downwards.
TTAAACTGTAATTTTCAAGTATATGTCGTGTGTAATGTCTTATGTTTGCAAAATCAAGAAAAAAAGCTGTTTTCAGCTTGCAAAAACTTACAAAATGCTGTTTTCAAGTATATAAACTGTCATTTTTATGTTTCTGTCGTGCAAAATGGCTAATGTTGGTGAAATCAAGATAAAATTGCTGTTTTAAGCATGCAAAAGTATACAAAACGCCGTTTTTAAGTATTTAAACTGTCAAATTCTTGTATATGTCATGTGTAATGGCTTATGTTTTGCAAAATCAAGATAAAATAGCTGTTTTCAGCTTGCAAAAACATACAAAATGCTGTTTTCATGTATTTAAACTGTCATATTCATTTATATGTCGTGTGTAATGGCTTATGTTTGCAAAATCAAGATACAATCGCTGTTTTCAGCTTGCAAAGACATACAAAATGCTGTTGTTAATTATTTAAACAGTCATATTAATTTATATGTCGTGTGTAATGGCTTATGTATGCAAAATCAAAATAAAGTAGCTGTTTTCAGCTTGCAAAAACATACAAAATGCTGTTTTCAAGTATATAAACTGTCATATTCATGTTTCTGTCCTGTATAATGGCTAATGTTGATGAAATCAAGATAAAATTGCCGTTTTAAGCATGCAAAAGCATACAAAACGCCGTTTTCAAGTATTTAAACAGTCATATTCATTTATATGTCGTGTGTAATGACTTATGTTTGCAAAATCAATATAAACTAGCTGTTTTCAACTTGCAAAAAGATACAAAAAGCTGTTTTCATGTATTCAAACTGTCATATTCATGTTTCTGTAGTGTATAATAGCTAATGTTGGTGAAATCAAGATAAAATTGCTGTTTTAAGCATGCAAAAGCATACAAAATGCCGTTTCCAAGTATATAAACTGTCATATTCATGTATATGTCGTGTGTAATGGTTTATGTTTGCAAAATCAAGATAAAATAGCTGTTTTCAGCTTGCAAAAACATACAAAACACAGTTTTCAAGTATTTAAACTGTTATATTCATGTATATGTCGTGTGTAATGGCTTACGTTTGCAAAATCAAGATAAAATAGCAGTTTTCAACTTGCAGAAACATACAAAACGCTATGCTCAAGTATATAAACTGTAATTTTCATGTTTCTGTCGTGTATAATGGCTAATGTTGGTGAAATCAAGATAAAATTGCTGTTTTAAGCATGCAAAAGCATACAAAACGCCGTTTTCAATTATGTTTACTGTCATATTCATGTATATGTCGTGTGTAATGGCTTATGTTTGCAAAATTAAAATAAAATAGCTGTTTTCAGCTGGCAAAAACATACAAAATGCTGTTTTCAAGTATATAAACTGTCATATTCATGTTTCTGTCCTGTATAATGGCTAATGTTGATGAAATCTAGGTAAAATTGCTGTTTTAAGCATGCAAAAGCATACAAAATGCCGTTTTCAAGTATTTAAACTGTCATATTCATGTATATGTCGTGTGTAATGGCTTATGTTTGCGAAATCAAGTTAAAATAGCAGTTTTCATTTTGCAAAAGCATACAAAACGCCGTTTTCAAGTATTTAAACTGTCATATTCATGTATATGTCGTGTGTAATGAAAAACATACAAAATGCTGTTTTCAAGTATTTAAAGTGTCATATTCATGTTTCTGTCGTATATAATGGCTAATGTTGGTGAAATCAAGATAAAATTGCTGTTTTAAGCATGCAAAAGTATACAAAACGACGTTTTTAAGTATTTAAACTGTCAAATTCTTGTATATGTCATGTGTAATGGCTTATGTTTTGCAAAATCAAGATAAAAGAGCTGTTTTCAGCTTGCAAAAACATACAAAATGCTGTTTTCATGTATTTAAACTGTCATATTCATTTATATGTCGTGTGTAATGGCTTATGTTTGCAAAATCAAGATACAATCGCTGTTTTCAGCTTGCAAAGACATACAAAATGCTGTTTTAAATTATTTAAACAGTCATATTAATTTATATGTCGTGTGTAATGGCTTATGTATGCAAAATCAAAATAAAATAGCTGTTTTCAGCTTGCAAAAACAACCAAAATGCTGTTTTCAAGTATATAAACTGTCATATTCATGTTTCTGTCCTGTATAATGGCTAATGTTGATGAAATCAAGAGAAAATTGCCGTTTTAAGCATGCAAAAGCATACAAAACGCCGTTTTCAAGTATTTAAACAGTCATATTCATTTATATGTCGTGTGTAATGGCTAATGTTTGCAAAATCTATATAAACTAGCTGTTTTCAGCTTGCAAAAAGATACAAAAAGCTGTTTTCATGTATTCAAACTGTCATATTCATGTTTCTGTAGTGTATAATAGCTAATGTTGGTGAAATCAAGATAAAATTGCTGTTTTAAGCATGCAAAAGCATACAAAATGCCGTTTCCAAGTATATAAACTGTCATATTCATGTATATGTCGTGTGTAATGGTTTATGTTTGCAAAATCAAGATAAAATAGCTGTTTTCAGCTTGCAAAAACATACAAAATGATGTTTTCAAGTATTTAAACTGTCATATTCATGTTTCTGTCGTGTATAATGGCTAATATTAGTGAAATCAAGATAAAATTGCTGTTTTAAGCATGCAAAAGCATACAAAACGCCGTTTTCAATTGTTTAAACTGTCATATTCATGTATATGTCATATGTAACGGCTTATGTTTGCAAAATCAAGATAAAATAGCTGCTTTCAGCTTGCAATAACATACAAAAAGCTGTTTTCAAGTATTTAAACTGTCATTTTTATGTTAGCTCCGTGGTAACGTGTCGGACTGTGGATCGTGAGATCCTCAGTTCGAATCCCACTGCCGACATTTACAAATTTAAATTTACCCCTGTGGCACCCCCTCCACTAACAACTTTGGGGGCTATGACTTGACGGCTGGTAACCGCATTTCATACGCAAAAATATATCACTTACCGAGATCTGCGTAATGGGTAAAAGGCGTGATGATATATTATATTTTTATATATTTTTATGTTTCTGTCGTGTATAATGGCTAATGTTGGTGAAATCAAGATAAAATTGCTGTTTTAAGCATGCAAAAGAATACAAAACGCCGTTTCCAAGTATTTATACTATCATATTTATGTATATGTCGTGTGAAATGGCTTATGTTTGCAAAGTCAAGATAAAATAGCTGTTTTCAGCTTGCAAAAACATACAAAATGCTGTTTTCAAGTATTTAAACTGTCATTTTTATGTTTCTGTTGTGTATAATGGCTAATGTTGGTGAAATCAAGATAAAATTGCTGTTTTAAGCATGCAAAAGCATACAAAACGCCGTTTTCAAGTATTTAAACTGTCATATTCAAGTATATGTCGTGTGTAATGGCTTATGTTTGCATAATCAAGATAAAATATCTGTTTCCAGCTTGCAAAAACATACAAAATGCTGTTTTCAAGTATATAAACTGTTATATTCAAGTTTCTGTCCTGTATAATAGCTAATGTTGATGAAATCAAGGTAAAATTGCTGTTTTAAGCATGCAAAAGCATACAAAATGCCGTTTTCAAGTATTTAAACTGTCATATTCATCTATATGTCGTGTGTAATGGCTTATGTTTGCGAAATCAAGTTAAAATAGCAGTTTTCATTTTGCAAAAGCATACAAAACGCCGTTTTCAAGTATTTAAACTGTCATATTCATGCTTCTGTCGTTTATAATGGCTAATGTTGATGTAATCAAGATAAAATTGCTGTTTTAAGCATGCAAAAGCATACAAAATGCAGTTTTAGAGTATATAAACTGTCATATTCATGTATATGTCGTGTGTAAAGGCTTATGTTTGCAAAATCAAGATAAAATAGCTGTTTTTAACTTGCAAAAACTTACAAAATGCTGTTTTCAAGTATTTAAACTGTCATATTTATGTATATGTCGTGTGTAATGGCTTATGTTTGCAAAATCAAGATAAAATAGCTGCTTTCAGCTTGCAAAAACATACAAAATGCTGTTTTCAAGTTTTTAAACTGTCTTATTCATATTTCTGTCCTGTATAATGGCTAATGTTGGTGAAATCAAGATAAAATTGCTGTTATAAGCATGCAAAAGCATACAAAACGCCGTTTTCAAGTATTTAAACTGTCATATTCATGTATATGGCGTGTGTAGTGGTTATGTTTGCAAAATTAAGATAAAATAGCAGTTTTCAGCTTGCAAAAATATACAAAACGCTGTGCTCAAGTATTTAAACTGTCATATTCATGTTTCTGTCGTGTATAATGACATGTTGGTGAAATCAAGATACAATTGCTGTTTTAAGCATGCAAAAGCATACAAAACGCCGTTTTCAAGTATTTAAACTGTCATATTCAAGTATGTGTCGTGTGTAATGGCTTATGTTTGCATAGTCAAAATAAAATAGCTGTTTCCAGCTTGCAAGAACATACAAAATGCTGTTTTCAAGTATTTAAACTGTCATATTCATGTTTCTGTCGTGTATAATGGCTAATGTTGGTGAAATCAAGATAAATTTGCTGTTTTAAGCATACAAAAGCATACAAAACACCGTTTTCAAGTATTTAAACTGTCATATTCATGTATATGTCGTGTATAATGACTTATGTTTGCAAAATCAAGAGAAAATAGCAGTTTTCAGCTTGCAAAAACATACAAAATGCTGTTTTCAAGTATTTTAACTGTCATATTCATGTTTCTGTCGTGTATAATAGCTAGTGTTGGTGAAATCAAGATAAAATAGCTGTTTTCAGTCTGCAAAAACTAACAAAATGCTGTTTTCAAGTATATAAAATGTAATATTCATTTATATGACGTGAGTAATGGCTTATGTTTGCAAAATCAAGATAAAATAGCTGTTTTAAGCTTGCAAAAACATACAAAATGCTGTTTTTAAGTATTTAAACTGTCATATTCATGTTTCTGTCTTGTATAATGGCTAATGTTGATGAAATCAAGATAAAATTGCCATTTAAATCATGCAAAAGCATACAAACCGCCGTTTTCAAGTATTTAAACTGTCATATTCATGTATATGTCGTGTGTAATGGCTAATGTTTGAAAAATCAAAATAAAATAGCTGTTTTCAGCTTGCAAAAACATACAAAATGCTGTTTTCAAGTATTTAAACGGTCATATTCATGTTTCTGTCCTGTATAATGGCTAATGTTGATGAAATCAAGATAAAATTGCTGTTTTAAGCATGCAAAAGCATACAAAACGCCATTTTCCTGTATTTAAACTGTCATATTCATGTATATATCGCGTGTAATGTCTTATGTTTGCAAAATCAAGATAAAATAGCTGTTTTCAGCTTGCAAAAAGATACATAATGCTGTTTTCATGTATTTAAACTGTCATATTCATGTTTCTGTAGTGTATAATAGCTAATGTTGGTGAAATCAAAATAAAATAGCTGTTTTCAGTCTGCAAAAACTTACAAAATGCTGTTTTCAAGTATATTAAATGTAATATTCATTTATATGACGTGAGTAATGGCTTATGTTTGCAAAATCAAGATAAAATAGCTGTTTTAAGCTTGCAAAAACATACAAAATGCTGTTTTTAAGTATTTAAACTGTCATATTCATGTTTCTGTCCTGTATAATGGCTAATGTTGATGAAATCAAGATAAAATTGCCGTTTAAATCATGCAAAAGCATACAAACCGCCGTTTTCAAGTATTTAAACTGTCATATTCATGTATATGTCGTGTGTAATGTCTTATGTTTGCAAAATCAAGATAAAATAGCTGTTTTCAGCTTGCAAAAAGATACATAATGCTGTTTTCATGTATTTAAACTGTCATATTCATGTTTCTGTAGTGTATAATGGCTAATGTTGGTGAAATCAAGATAAAATTGTTGTTTGAGGCATGCAAAAGCATACAAAACGCCGTTTTTAAGTATTTAAACTGTCATAATTATGCATATGTAGTGTGTAATGGCTTATGTTTGCAAAATCAAGATAAAATAGCTGTTTTCAGCTTGCAAAAACTTACAAAATGCTGTTTTTAAGTATTTAAACTGTCATATTTATGTATATGTCGTGTGTAATGGCTTATGTTTGCAAAATCAAGATAAAATAGCTGCTTTTAGCTTGCAAAAACATACAAAATGCTGCTTTCAAGTTTTTAAACTGTCTTATTCATATTTCTGTCCTGTATAATGGCTAATGTTGGTGAAATCAAGATAAAATTGCTGTTTTAAGCATGCAAAAGCATACAAAACGCCGTTTTCAATTATGTAAACTGTCATATTCATGTATATGGCGTGTGTAGTGGCTTATGTTTGCAAAATCAAGATAAAATAGCAGTTTTCAGCTTGCAAAAACATACAAAATGCTGTTTTCAAGTATATAAACTGTCATATTCATGTTTCTGTAGTGTATAATAGCTAATGTTGTTGAAATCAATATAAAATAGCTGTTTGCAACTTGCAAAAACATACAAAACGCTGTTTTCAAGTATTTAAACTGTCATATTCATGTATCTGTCGTGTATAATGGCTAATGTTGGTGAAATCAAGATAAAATTGCTGTTTTAAGCATGCAAAAGCATACAAAACACAGTTTTAAGGTATTTAAACTGTCATATTCATTTATATGTCGTGTGTAATGGCTTACGTTTGCAAAATCAAGATAAAATAGCAGTTTTCAACTTGCAAAAACATACAAAACGCTATGCTCAAGTATTTAAACTGTAATTTTCATGTTTCTGTCGTGTATAATGGCTAGTGTTGGTAAAATCAAGATAAAATTGCTGTTTTAAGCATGCAAAAGCATACAAAACGCCGTTTTCAATTATGTAAACTGTCATATTCATGTATATGTCGTGTGTAATGGTTTATGTTTGCAAAATCAAGATAAAATAGCTGTTTTCAGCTTGCAAAAACTTACAAAATGCTGTTTTCAAGTATATAAAATGTAATATTCATTTATATGACGTGTGTAATGGCTTATGTTTGCAAAATAAAGATTAAATAGCTGTTTTCAGCTTGCAAAAACATACAAAATGCTGTTTTTGCGTATTTAAACTGTCATATTCATGTTTCTGTCCTGTATAATGGCTAATGTTGATGAAATCAATATAAAATTGCCGTTTAAATCATGCAAAAGCATACAAAACGCCGTTTTCAAGTATTTAAACTGTCATATTCATGTATATGTCGTGTGTAATGGCTAATGTTTAAAAAATCAAAAAAAAATAGCTGTTTACAGCTTGCAAAAACATACAAAACGCTGTTTTCAAGTATTTAAACTGTCTTATTCATGTTTCTGTCGTGTATATAGGCTAATGTTAATGAAATCAAGATAAAATTGCTGTTTTAAGCATGCAAAAGCATACAAAACGCCATTTTCCTGTATTTAAACTGTCATATTCATGTATATGTCGTGTGTAATGTCTTATGTTTTCAAAATCAAGAAAAAATAGCTGTTTTCAGCTTGCAAAAAGATACATAATGCTGTTTTCATGTATTTAAACTGTCATATTCATGTTTCTGTAGTGTATAATGGCTAATGTTGGTAAAATCAAGATAAAATTGCTGTTTTAAGCATGCAAAAGCATACAAAACGCCGTTTTCAATTATGTAAACTGTCATATTCATGTATATGTAGTGTGTAATGGCTTATGTTTGCAAAATCAAGATAAAATAGCTGTTTTCAGCTTGCAAAAACATACAAAATGATGTTTTCAAGTATTTAATCTGTCATATTCATGTTTCTGTCGTGTATAATCGCTAATGTTAGTGAAATCAAGAGAATATTGCTGTTTTAAGTTTGCAAAAACATACAATACGCTGTTTTAAAGAATTTAAACTGTCATATTCATGTTTCTGTCGTTTATAATGGCTAATGTTGGTGTAATCAAGATAAAATTGTTGTTTTAAGCATGCAAAAGCATACAAAATGCAGTTTTAGAGTATATAAACTGTCATATTTATGTATATGTCGTGTGTAATGGCTTATGTTTGCAAAATCAAGATAAAATTGCTGTTTTCAGCTTGAAAAAAATACAAAATGCTGTTTTCAAGTATTTAAACTGTCATATTTATGTATATGTCGTGTGTAATGGCTTATGTTTGCAAAATCAAGATAAAATAGCTGCTTTCAGCTTGCAAAAACATACAAAATGCTGTTTTCAAGTTTTTAAACTGTCTTATTCATATTTCTGTCCTGTATAATGGCTAATGTTGGTGAAATCAAGATACAATTGCTGTTTTAAGCATGCAAAAGCATACAAAGCGCCGTTTTAAAGTATTTAAACTGTCATATTCAAGTATATGTCGTGTGTAATGGCTTATGTTTGCAAAATCAAGATAAAATAGCTGTTTTCAGCTTGCAAAAACATACAAAATGCTGTTTTCAGCTTGCAAAAACATACAAAATGCTGTTTTCAAGTATTTAAACTGTCATATTCATTTATATGTCTTGTGTAATGGCTTACGTTTGCAAAATCAAGATAAAATAGCAGTTTTCAACTTGCAAAAACATACAAAATGCTGTTTTCAAGTATATAAACTGTCATTTTCATGTATATGTCGTATGTAATGGCTAATGATTGCAAAATCAAGATAAAATAACTGTTTTCAGCTTGCAAAAACATAAAAAATGCTGTTTCCAAGTATTTAAACTGTCATATTCATGTTTCTGTCGTGCATAATGGCTAATGTAGGTGAAATCAAGATAAAATAGCTGTTTTCAGCTGGCAAAAACATACAAAATGCTGTTTTAAAGTATATAAACTGTCATATTCATGTATATGTCGTATGTAATGGCTAATGTTTGCAAAATCAAGATAAAATAGCAGTTTTCAGCTTGCAAAAACATACAAAATGCTGTTTCCAAGTATTTAAACTGTCATATTCATGTTTCTGTCGTGTATAATTGCTAATGTTAGTGAAATCAAGATAAAATTGCTGTTTTAAGCATGCAAAAGCATACAAAACGCTGTTTTCAAGTATTTAAACTGTCAAATTCTTGTATATGTCATGTGTAATGACTTATGTTTTGCAAAATCAAGATAAAATAGCTGGTTTCAGCTTGCAAAAACATACAAAATGCTGTTTTCAAATATATAAACTGTTATATTCATGTTTCTGTCGTGTATAATGGCTACTGTTGGTGAAATCAATATAAAATAGCAGTTTTGAGCTTGCAAAAACATACAAAACGCTGTGCTCAAGTATTTAAATTGTAATTTTCATGTTTCTGTCGTGTATAATGGCTAATGTTGGTGAAATCAAGATAAAATAGCAGTTTTAAGCATGGAAAAGCATAAAAAACGCCGTTTCCATGTATTTAAATTGTCATATTCATGTATATGTCGTGTGCAATGGCTTATGTTTGAAAAATTAAGATAAAATAGCTGTTTTCAGTTTGCAAAAACATACAAAATGCTGTTTTCAAGTACTTAAACTGTCATATTCATGTTTCTGTCGTGTATAATGCTAATATTGGTGAAATCAAGATAAAATTGCTGTTTTAAGCATGCAAAAGAATACAAAACGCCGTTTCCAAGTATTTATACTATCATATTTATGTATATGTCGTGTGTAATGGCTTATGTTTGCAAAGTCAAGATAAAATAGCTGTTTTCAGCTTGCAAAAACATACAAAATGCTGTTTTCAAGTATTTAAACTGTCATTTTTATGTTTCTGTTGTGTATAATGGCTAATGTTGTTGAAATCAAGATAAAATTGCTGTTTTAAGCATGCAAAAGCATACAAAACGCCGTTTTCAAGTATTTAAACTGTCATATTCAAGTATATGTCGTGTGTAATGGCTTATGTTTGCATAATCAAGATAAAATATCTGTTTCCAGCTTGCAAAAACATACAAAATGCTGTTTTCAAGTATTTAAACTGT
>CAWWDY010000648.1:0-64097 GCA_963942605.1 Poecilus cupreus | reverse complement strand
TTAAAACAGCAATTTTATCGTCATTTCTCATAAATCGCCGTTTCGCACGGAAGAAACATGAATTTGTCAGTTTGAATAGTTGAAAACAGCGTTTTTCAATGTTTTTGCAAGTTTAAAACAGCAATTTTATCGTGATTTCACAAAAATCCACCGCTTGGAACGTAAGACACATGAATTTATCAGTTTGAATTGTTGAAAACTGCGTTTTTCTATGTTGTTGCAAGTTTAAAACAGTAATTTTATCGTCATTTCTCATAAATCGCCGTTTCGCACGAAAGCAACATGAATTTGTCAGTTTGAATAGTTCAAAACAGCGTTTTTTCTATGTTTTTGCAAGTTTAAAACAGCAATTTTATCGTCATTTCTCATAAATCGCCGTTTCACACGAAAAAAACATGAATTTGTCAGTTTGAATAGTTCAAAACAGCGTTTTTCTATGTTTTTGCAAGTTTAAAACAGCAATTTTATCGTCATTTCTCATAAATCGCCGTTTCGCACGAAAGAAACATGAATTTATCAGTTTGAATAGTTGAAAACAGCGTTTTTCTATGTTTTTGCAAGTTTAAAACAGCAATTTTATCGTCATTTCTCATAAATCGCCGTTTCGCACGAAAGAAACATGAATTTGTCAGTTTGAATAGTTCAAAACAGCGTTTTTCTATGTTTTTGCAAGTTTAAAACAGCAATTTTATCGTCATTTCTCATAAATCGCCGTTTCGCACGAGAGAAACATGAATTTGTGAGTTTGAATAGTTCAATACTGCGTTTTTCTATGTTTTGGCAAGTTTAAAACAGCAATTTTATTGTCATTTCTCATAAATCGCCGTTTCACAAGAAAGAGACATGAATTTGTCAGTTTGAATAGTTCAAAACAGCGTTTTTCTATGTTTTTGCAAGTTTAAAACAGCAATTTTATCGTCATTTCTCATAAATCGCCGTTTCGCACGGAAGAAACATGAATTTGTCAGTTTGAATAGTTGAAAACAGCGTTTTTCAATGTTTTTGCAAGTTTAAAACAGCAATTTTATCGTAATTTCACAAAAATCCACCGTTTCGAACGTAAGAAACATGATTTTATCAGTTTGAATAGTTGAAAACAGCGTTTTTCTATGTTTTTGCAAGTTTAAAACAGCAATTTCATCGTCATTTCTCATAAACCGCCGTTTCGCACGAGAGAAACATGAATTTGTCAGTTTGAATAGTTCAATACAGCGTTTTTCTATGTTTTTGCAATTTTAAAACAGCAATTTTATCGTCATTTCTCATAAATCGCCGTTTCACAAGAAAGAAACATGAATTTGTCAGTTTGAATAGTTCCAAACAGCGTTTTTCTATGTTTTTGCAAGTTTAAAACATCAATTTTATCGTCATTTCTCATAAATCGCCGTTTCGCACGGAAGAAACATGAATTTGTCAGTTTGAATAGTTGAAAACAGCGTTTTTCAATGTTTTTGCAAGTTTAAAACAGCAATTTTATCGTGATTTCACAAAAATCCACCGTTTCGAACGTAAGAAACATGAATTTATTAGTTTGAATAGTTGAAGACAGCGTTTTTCTATGTTTTTGCAAGTTTAAAACAGCAATTTTATCGTCATTTCTCATAAATCGCCGTTTCGCACGAAAGAAACATGAATTTGTCAGTTTGAATAGTTCAAAACAGTGTTTTTCTATGTTTTTGCAAGTTTAAAACAGCAATTTTATCGTCATTTCTCATAAATCGCCGTTTCGCACGGAAGAAACATGAATTTGTCAGTTTGAATAGTTGAAAACAGCGTTTTTCAATGTTTTTGCAAGTTTAAAACAGCAATTTTATCGTAATTTCACAAAAATCCACCGTTTCGAACGTAAGAAACATGATTTTATCAGTTTGAATAGTTGAAAACAGCGTTTTTCTATGTTTTTGCAAGTTTAAAACAGCAATTTCATCGTCATTTCTCATAAACCGCCGTTTCGCACGAGAGAAACATGAATTTATCAGTTTGAATAGTTCAATACAGCGTTTTTCTATGTTTTTGCAATTTTAAAACAGCAATTTTATCGTCATTTCTCATAAATCGCCGTTTCACAAGAAAGAAACATGAATTTGTCAGTTTGAATAGTTCCAAACAGCGTTTTTCTATGTTTTTGCAAGTTTAAAACATCAATTTTATCGTCATTTCTCATAAATCGCCGTTTCGCACGGAAGAAACATGAATTTGTCAGTTTGAATAGTTGAAAACAGCGTTTTTCAATGTTTTTGCAAGTTTAAAACAGCAATTTTATCGTGATTTCACAAAAATCCACCGTTTCGAACGTAAGAAACATGAATTTATCAGTTTGAATAGTTGAAAACAGCGTTTTTCTATGTTTTTGCAAGTTTAAAACAGCAATTTTATCGTCATTTCTCATAAATCGCCGTTTCGCACGAAAGAAACATGAATTTGTCAGTTTGAATAGTTCAAAACAGTGTTTTTCTATGTTTTTGCAAGTTTAAAACAGCAATTTTATCGTCATTTCTCATAAATCGCCGTTTCACACGAAAAAAACATGAATTTGTCAGTTTGAATAGTTCAAAACAGCGTTTTTCTATATTTTTGCAAGTTTAAAACAGCAATTTTATCGTCATTTCTCATAAATCGCCGTTTCGCACGAAAGAAACATGAATTTATCAGTTTGAAAAGTTGAAAACAGCGTTTTTCTATATTTTTGCAAGTTTAAAACAGCAATTTTATCGTTATTTCTCATAAATCGCCGTTTCGCACGAAAGAAACATGAATTTGTCAGTTTGAATAGTTCAAAACAGCGTTTTTCTATGTTTTTGCAAGTTTAAAACAGCAATTTTACGTCATTTCTCACAAATCGCCGTTTCGCACGAAAGAAACATGAATTTGTCAGTTTGAATAGTTTAAAACAGCGTTTTTCTATGTTTTTGCAAGTTTAAAACAGCAATTTTATCGTCATTTCTCATAAATCGCCGTTTCGCACGGAAGAAACATGAATTTGTCAGTTTGAATAGTTGAAAACAGCGTTTTTCAATGTTTTTGCAAGTTTAAAACAGCAATTTTATCGTGATTTCACAAAAAACCACCGTTTCGAACGTAAGAAACATGAATTTATCAGTTTAAATTGTTGAAAACAGCGTTTTTCTATGTTTTTGCAAGTTTAAAACAGCAATTTTATCGTCATTTCTCATAAATCGCCGTTTTGCACGAGAGAAACATGAATTTGTGAGTTTGAATAGTTCAATACACCGTTTTTCTATGTTTTTGCAAGTTTAAAACAGCAATTTTATCGTCATTTCTCATAAGTCGCCGTTTCACAAGAAAGAGACATGAATTTGTCAGTTTGAATAGTTCAAAACAGCGTTTTTCTATGTTTTTGCAAGTTTAAAACAGCAATTTTATCGTCATTTCTCATAAATCGCCGTTTCGCACGGAAGAAACATGAATTTGTCAGTTTGAATAGTTGAAAACAGCGTTTTTCAATGTTTTTGCAAGTTTAAAACAGCAATTTTATCGTAATTTCACAAAAATCCACCGTTTCGAACGTAAGAAACATGATTTTATCAGTTTGAATAGTTGAAAACAGCGTTTTTCTATGTTTTTGCAAGTGTAAAACAGCAATTTTATCGTCATTTCTCATAAACCGCCGTTTCGCACGAGAGAAACATGAATTTGTCAGTTTGAATTGTTCAATACAGCGTTTTTTTATGTTTTTGCAATTTTAAAACAGCTATTTTATCGTCATTTCTCATAAATCGCCGTTTCACAAGAAAGAAACATGAATTTGTCAGTTTGAATATTTCAAAACAGCGTTTTTCTATGTTTTTGCAAGTTTAAAACATCAATTTTATCGTCATTTCTCATAAATCGCCGTTTCGCACGGAAGAAACATGAATTTGTCAGTTTGAATAGTTGAAAACAGCGTTTTTCACAGTTTTGCAAGTTTAAAACAGCAATTTTATCGTGATTTCACAAAAATCCACCGTTTCGAACGTAAGAAACATGAATTTATCAGTTTGAATAGTTGAAAACAGCGTTTTTCTATGTTTTTGCAAGTTTAAAACAGCAATTTTATCGTCATTTCTTATAAATCGCCGTTTCGCACGAAAGAAACATGAATTTGTCAGTTTGAATAGTTCAAAACAGCGTTTTTCTATGTTTTTGCAAGTTTAAAACAGCAATTTTATCGTCATTTCTCATAAATCGCCGTTTCACACGAAAAAAACATGAATTTGTCAGTTTTAATAGTTCAAAACAGCGTTTTTCTATGTTTTTGCAAGTTTAAAACAGCAATTTTATCGTGATTTCACAAAAATCTACCGTTTCGAACGTAAGAAACATGAATTTATCAGTTTGAATAGTTGAAAACAGCGTTTTTCTATGTTTGTGCAAGTTTAAAACAGCAATTTTACGTCATTTCTCACAAATCGCCGTTTCGCACGAAAGAAACATGAATTTGTCAGTTTGAATAGTTCAAAACAGCGTTTTTCTATGTTTTTGCAAGTATAAAACAGCAATTTTATCGTCATTTCTCATAAATCGCCGTTTCACATGAAAGAAACATGAATTTGTCAGTTTGAATTGTTCAAAACAGCGTTTTTCTATGTTTTTGCAAGTTTAAAACAGCAATTTTATCGTCATTTCTCATAAATCGCCGTTTCGCACTGAAGAAACATGAATTTGTCAGTTTGAATAGTTGAAAACAACGTTTTTCAATGTTTTTGCAAGTTTAAAACAGCAATTTTATCGTGATTTCACAAAAATCCACCGTTTCGAACGTAAGAAACATGAATTTATCAGTTTGAATTGTTGAAAACAGCGTTTTTCTATGTTTTTGCAAGTTTAAAACAGTAATTTTATCGTCATTTCTCATAAATCGCCGTTTCGCACGAAAGCAACATGAATTTGTCAGTTTGAATAGTTCAAAACAGCGTTTTTCTATGTTTTTGCAAGTTTAAAACAGCAATTTTATCGTCATTTCTCATAAATCGCCGTTTCACACGAAAGAAACATGAATTTGTCAGTTAGAATAGTTCAAAACAGCGTTTTTCTATGTTTTTGCAAGTTTAAAACAGCAATTTTATCGTCATTTCTCATAAATCGCCGTTTCGCACGGAAGAAACATGAATTTGTCAGTTTGAATAGTTGAAAACAGCGTTTTTCAATGTTTTTGCAAGTTTAAAACAGCAATTTTATCGTCATTTCTCATAAATCGCCGTTTCGCACGAGAGAAACATGAATTTGTGAGTTTGAATAGTTCAATACAACGTTTTTCTATGTTTTTGCAAGTTTAAAACAGCAATTTTATTGTCATTTCACATAAATCGCCGTTTCACAAGAAAGAGACATGAATTTGTCAGTTTGAATAGTTCAAAACAGCGTTTTTCTATGTTTTTGCAAGTTTAAAACAGCAATTTTATCGTCATTTCTCATAAATCGCCGTTTCGCACGGAAGAAACATGAATTTGTCAGTTTGAATAGTTGAAAACAGCGTTTTTCAATGTTTTTGCAAGTTTAAAACAGCAATTTTATCGTAATTTCACAAAAATCCACCGTTTCGAACGTAAGAAACATGATTTTATCAGTTTGAATAGTTGAAAACAGCGTTTTTCTATGTTTTTGCAAGTTTAAAACAGCAATTTCATCGTCATTTCTCATAAACCGCCGTTTCGCACGAGAGAAACATGAATTTGTCAGTTTGAATAGTTCAATACAGCGTTTTTCTATGTTTTTGCAATTTTAAAACAGCAATTTTATCGTCATTTCTCATAAATCGCCTTTTCACAAGAAAGAAACATGAATTTGTCAGTTTGAATAGTTCCAAACAGCGTTTTTCTATGTTTTTGCAAGTTTAAAACATCAATTTTATCGTCATTTCTCATAAATCGCCGTTTCGCACGGAAGAAACATGAATTTGTCAGTTTGAATAGTTGAAAACAGCGTTTTTCAATGTTTTTGCAAGTTTAAAACAGCAATTTTATCGTAATTTCACAAAAATCCACCGTTTCGAACGTAAGAAACATGATTTTATCAGTTTGAATAGTTGAAAACAGCGTTTTTCTATGTTTTTGAAAGTTTAAAACAGCAATTTCATCGTCATTTCTCATAAACCGCCGTTTCGCACGAGAGAAACATGAATTTGTCAGTTTGAATAGTTCAATACAGCGTTTTTCTATGTTTTTGCAATTTTAAAACAGCAATTTTATCGTCATTTCTCATAAATCGCCGTTTCACAAGAAAGAAACATGAATTTGTCAGTTTGAATAGTTCAAAACAGCGTTTTTCTATGTTTTTGCAAGTTTAAAACAGCAATTTCATCGTCATTTCTCATAAACCGCCGTTTCGCACGAGAGAAACATGAATTTGTCAGTTTGAATAGTTCAATACAGCGTTTTTCTATGTTTTTGCAATTTTAAAACAGCAATTTTATCGTCATTTCTCATAAACTGCCGTTTCGCACGAGAGAAACATGAATTTGTCAGTTTGAATAGTTCAATACAGCGTTTTTCTATGTTTTTGCAATTTTAAAACAGCAATTTTATCGTCATTTCTCATAAATCGCCGTTTCACAAGAAAGAAACATGAATTTGTCAGTTTGAATAGTTCAAAACAGCGTTTTTCTATGTTTTTGCAAGTTTAAAACAGCAATTTTATCGTGATTTCACAAAAATCCACCGTTTCGAACGTAAGAAACATGAATTTATCAGTTTGAATAGTTGAAAACAGCGTTTTTCTATGTTTTTGCAAGTTTAAAACAGCAATTTTACGTCATTTCTCACAAATCGCCGTTTCGCACGAAAGAAACATGAATTTGTCAGTTTGAATAGTTCAAAACAGCGTTTTTCTATGTTTTTGCAAGTTTAAAACAGCAATTTTATCGTCATTTCTCATAAATCGCCGTTTCGCAAGGAAGAAACATGAATTTGTCAGTTTGAATAGTTTAAAACAGCGTTTTTCAATGTTTTTGCAAGTTTAAAACAGCAATTTATCGTAATTTCACAAAAATCCACCGTTTCGAACGTAAGAAACATGATTTTATCAGTTTGAATAGTTGAAAACAGCGTTTTTCTATGTTTTAGCAAGTTTAAAACAGCAATTTTATCGTCATTTCTCATAAACCGCCGTTTCGCACGAGAGAAACATGAATTTGTCAGTTTGAATTGTTCAATACAGCGTTTTTTTATGTTTTTGCAATTTTAAAACAGCAATTTTATCGTCATTTCTCATAAATCGCCGTTTCACAAGAAAGAAACATGAATTTGTCAGTTTGAATAGTTCAAAACAGCGTTTTTCTATGTTTTTGCAAGTTTAAAACATCAATTTTATCGTCATTTCTCATAAATCGCCGTTTCGCACGGAAGAAACATGAATTTGTCAGTTTGAATAGTTGAAAACAGCGTTTTTCAATGTTTTGCAAGTTTAAAACAGCAATTTTATCGTGATTTCACAAAAATCCACCGTTTCGAACGTAAGAAACATGAATTTATTAGTTTGAATAGTTGAAAACAGAGTTTTTCTATGTTTTTGCAAGTTTAAAACAGCAATTTTATCGTCATTTCTCATAAATCGCCGTTTCGCACGAAAGAAACATGAATTTGTCAGTTTGAATAGTTCAAAACAGCGTTTTTCTATGTTTTTGCAAGTTTAAAACAGCAATTTTATCGTCATTTCTCATAAATCGCCGTTTCACACGAAAAAAACATGAATTTGTCAGTTTGAATAGTTCAAAACAGCGTTTTTCTATATTTTTGCAAGTTTAAAACAGCAATTTTATCGTCATTTCTCATAAATCGCCGTTTCGCACGAAAGAAACATGAATTTGTCAGTTAGAATAGTTCAAAACAGCGTTTTTCTATGTTTTTGCTAGTTTAAAACAGCAATTTTACGTCATTTCTCACAAATCGCCGTTTCGCACGAAAGAAACATGAATTTGTCAGTTTGAATAGTTCAAAACAGCGTTTTTCTATGTTTTTGCAAGTTTAAAACAGCAATTTTATCGTCATTTCTCATAAATCGCCGTTTCGCAAGGAAGAAACATGAATTTGTCAGTTTGAATAGTTGAAAACAGCGTTTTTCAATGTTTTTGCAAGTTTAAAACAGCAATTTATCGTAATTTCACAAAAATCCACCGTTTCGAACGTAAGAAACATGATTTTATCAGTTTGAATAGTTGAAAACAGCGTTTTTCTATGTTTTTGCAAGTTTAAAACAGCAATTTTATCGTCATTTCTCATAAACCGCCGTTTTGCACGAGAGAAACATGAATTTGTCAGTTTGAATAGTTCAATACAGCGTTTTTCTATGTTTTTGCAATTTTAAAACAGCAATTTTATCGTCATTTCTCATAAATCGCCGTTTCACAAGAAAGAAACATGAATTTGTCAGTTTTAATAGTTCCAAACAGCGGTTTTCTATGTTTTTGCAAGTTTAGAACATCAATTTTAACGTCATTTCTCATAAATCGCCGTTTAGCACGGAAGAAACATGAATTTGTCAGTTTGAATAGTTGAAAACAGCGTTTTTCAATGTTTTTACAAGTTTAAAACAGCAATTTTATCGTGATTTCACAAAAATCCACCGTTTCGAACGTAAGAAACATGAATTTATCAGTTTGAATAGTTGAAAACAGCGTTTTTCTATGTTTTTGCAAGTTTAAAACAGCAATTTTATCGTCATTTCTCATAAATCGCCGTTTCGCACGAAAGAAACATGAATTTGTCAGTTTGAATAGTTCAAAACAGCGTTTTTCTATGTTTTTGCAAGTTTAAAACAGCAATTTTATCGTCATTTCTCATAAATCGCCGTTTCACACGAAAAAAACATGAATTTGTCAGTTTGAATAGTTCAAAACAGCGTTTTTCTATGTTTTTGCAAGTTTAAAACAGCAATTTTATCGTCATTTTTCATAAATCGCCGTTTCGCACAAAAGAAACATGAATTTATCAGTTTGAATAGTTGAAAACAGCGTTTTTCTTTGTTTTTGCAAGTTTAAAACAGCAATTTAATCGTCATTTCTCATAAATCGCCGTTTCGTACGAAAGAAACATGAATTTGTCAGTTTGAATAGTTCAAAACAGCGTTTTTCTATGTTTTTGCTAGTTTAAAACAGCAATTTTACGTCATTTCTCACAAATCGCCGTTTCGCACGAAAGAAACATGAATTTGTCAGTTTGAATAGTTCAAAACAGCGTTTTTCTATGTTTTTGCAAGTTTAAAACAGCAATTTTATCGTCATTTCTCATAAATCGCCGTTTCTCACGAAAGAAACATGAATTTGTCAGTTTGAATAGTTCAAAACAGCGTTTTTCTATGTTTTTGCAAGTTTAAAACAGCAATTTTATCGTCATTTCTCATAAATCGCCGTTTCGCACGGAAGAAACATGAATTTGTCAGTTTGAATAGTTGAAAACAGCGTTTTTCAATGTTTTTGCAAGTTTAAAACAGCAATTTTATCGTGATTTCACAAAAATCCACCGTTTGGAACGTAAGACACATGAATTTATCAGTTTGAATTGTTGAAAACTGCGTTTTTCTATGTTTTTGCAAGTTTAAAACAGTAATTTTATCGTCATTTCTCATAAATCGCCGTTTCGCACGAAAGCAACATGAATTTGTCAGTTTGAATAGTTCAAAACAGCGTTTTTCTATGTTTTTGCAAGTTTAAAACAGCAATTTTATCGTCATTTCTCATAAATCGCCGTTTCACACGAAAAAAACATGAATTTGTCAGTTTGAATAGTTCAAAACAGCGTTTTTCTATGTTTTTGCAAGTTTAAAACAGCAATTTTATCGTCATTTCTCATAAATCGCCGTTTCGCACGAAAGAAACATGAATTTATCAGTTTGAATAGTTGAAAACAGCGTTTTTCTATGTTTTTGCAAGTTTAAAACAGCAATTTTATCGTCATTTCTCATAAATCGCCGTTTCGCACGAGAGAAACATGAATTTGTGAGTTTGAATAGTTCAATACTGCGTTTTTCTATGTTTTTGCAAGTTTAAAACAGCAATTTTATTGTCATTTCTCATAAATCGCCGTTTCACAAGAAAGAGACATGAATTTGTCAGTTTGAATAGTTCAAAACAGCGTTTTTCTATGTTTTTGCAAGTTTAAAACAGCAATTTTATCGTCATTTCTCATAAATCGCCGTTTCGCACGGAAGAAACATGAATTTGTCAGTTTGAATAGTTGAAAACAGCGTTTTTCAATGTTTTTGCAAGTTTAAAACAGCAATTTTATCGTAATTTCACAAAAATCCACCGTTTCGAACGTAAGAAACATGATTTTATCAGTTTGAATAGTTGAAAACAGCGTTTTTCTATGTTTTTGCAAGTTTAAAACAGCAATTTCATCGTCATTTCTCATAAACCGCCGTTTTGCACGAGAGAAACATGAATTTGTCAGTTTGAATAGTTCAATACAGCGTTTTTCTATGTTTTTGCAATTTTAAAACAGCAATTTTATCGTCATTTCTCATAAATCGCCGTTTCACAAGAAAGAAACATGAATTTGTCAGTTTGAATAGTTCCAAACAGCGTTTTTCTATGTTTTTGCAAGTTTAAAACATCAATTTTATCGTCATTTCTCATAAATCGCAGTTTCGCACGGAAGAAACATGAATTTGTCAGTTTGAATAGTTGAAAACAGCGTTTTTCAATGTTTTTGCAAGTTTAAAACAGCAATTTTATCGTGATTTCACAAAAATCCACCGTTTCGAACGTAAGAAACATGAATTTATCAGTTTGAATAGTGGAAAACAGCGTTTTTCTATGTTTTTGCAAGTTTAAAACAGCAATTTTATCGTCATTTCTCATAAATCGCCGTTTCGCACGAAAGAAACATGAATTTGTCAGTTTGAATAGTTCAAAACAGTGTTTTTCTATGTTTTTGCAAGTTTAAAACAGCAATTTTATCGTCATTTCTCATAAATCGCCGTTTCACACGAAAAAAACATGAATTTGTCAGTTTGAATAGTTCAAAACAGCGTTTTTCTATGTTTTTGCAAGTTTAAAACAGCAATTTTATCGTCATTTCTCATAAATCGCCGTTTCGCACGAAAGAAACATGAATTTGTCAGTTTGAATAGTTCAAAACAGCGTTTTTCTATGTTTTTGCAAGTTTAAAACAGCAATTTTATCGTCATTTCTCATAAATCGCCGTTTCACACGAAAAAAACATGAATTTGTCAGTTTGAATAGTTCAAAACAGCGTTTTTCTATGTTTTTGCAAGTTTAAAACAGCAATTTTATCGTCATTTCTCATAAATCGCCGTTTCGCACAAAAGAAACATGAATTTATCAGTTTGAATAGTTGAAAACAGCGTTTTTCTTTGTTTTTGCAAGTTTAAAACAGCAATTTTATCGTCATTTCTCATAAATCGCCGTTTCGTACGAAAGAAACATGAATTTGTCAGTTTGAATAGTTCAAAACAGCGTTTTTTCTATGTTTTTGCTAGTTTAAAACAGCAATTTTACGTCATTTCTCACAAATCGCCGTTTCGCACGAAAGAAACATGAATTTGTCAGTTTGAATAGTTCAAAACAGCGTTTTTCTATGTTTTTGCAAGTTTAAAACAGCAATTTTATCGTCATTTCTCATAAATCGCCGTTTCTCACGAAAGAAACATGAATTTGTCAGTTTGAATAGTTCAAAACAGCGTTTTTCTATGTTTTTGCAAGTTTAAAACAGCAGTTTTATCGTCATTTCTCATAAATCGCCGTTTCGCACGGAAGAAACATGAATTTGTCAGTTTGAATAGTTGAAAACAGCGTTTTTCAATGTTTTTGCAAGTTTAAAACAGCAATTTTATCGTGATTTCACAAAAATCCACCGTTTGGAACGTAAGACACATGAATTTATCAGTTTGAATTGTTGAAAACTGCGTTTTTCTATGTTTTTGCAAGTTTAAAACAGTAATTTTATCGTCATTTCTCATAAATCGCCGTTTCGCACGAAAACAACATGAATTTGTCAGTTTGAATAGTTCAAAACAGCGTTTTTCTATGTTTTTGCAAGTTTAAAACAGCAATTTTATCGTCATTTCTCATAAATCGCCGTTTCACACGAAAAAAACATGAATTTGTCAGTTTGAATAGTTCAAAACAGCGTTTTTCTATGTTTTTGCAAGTTTAAAACAGCAATTTTATCGTCATTTCTCATAAATCGCCGTTTCGCACGAAAGAAACATGAATTTATCAGTTTGAATAGTTGAAAACAGCGTTTTTCTATGTTTTTGCAAGTTTAAAACAGCAATTTTATCGTCATTTCTCATAAATCGCCGTTTCGCACGAGAGAAACATGAATTTGTGAGTTTGAATAGTTCAATACTGCGTTTTTCTATGTTTTTGCAAGTTTAAAACAGCAATTTTATTGTCATTTCTCATAAATCGCCGTTTCACAAGAAAGAGACATGAATTTGTCAGTTTGAATAGTTCAAAACAGCGTTTTTCTATGTTTTTGCAAGTTTAAAACAGCAATTTTATCGTCATTTCTCATAAATCGCCGTTTCGCACGGAAGAAACATGAATTTGTCAGTTTGAATAGTTGAAAACAGCGTTTTTCAATGTTTTTGCAAGTTTAAAACAGCAATTTTATCGTGATTTCACAAAAATCCACCGTTTGGAACGTAAGACACATGAATTTATCAGTTTGAATTGTTGAAAACTGCGTTTTTCTATGTTTTTGCAAGTTTAAAACAGTAATTTTATCGTCATTTCTCATAAATCGCCGTTTCGCACGAAAGCAACATGAATTTGTCAGTTTGAATAGTTCAAAACAGCGTTTTTCTATGTTTTTGCAAGTTTAAAACAGCAATTTCATCGTCATTTCTCATAAACCGCCGTTTTGCACGAGAGAAACATGAATTTGTCAGTTTGAATAGTTCAATACAGCGTTTTTCTATGTTTTTGCAATTTTAAAACAGCAATTTTATCGTCATTTCTCATAAATCGCCGTTTCACAAGAAAGAAACATGAATTTGTCAGTTTGAATAGTTCCAAACAGCGTTTTTCTATGTTTTTGCAAGTTTAAAACATCAATTTTATCGTCATTTCTCATAAATCGCAGTTTCGCACGGAAGAAACATGAATTTGTCAGTTTGAATAGTTGAAAACAGCGTTTTTCAATGTTTTTGCAAGTTTAAAACAGCAATTTTATCGTGATTTCACAAAAATCCACCGTTTCGAACGTAAGAAACATGAATTTATCAGTTTGAATAGTGGAAAACAGCGTTTTTCTATGTTTTTGCAAGTTTAAAACAGCAATTTTATCGTCATTTCTCATAAATCGCCGTTTCGCACGAAAGAAACATGAATTTGTCAGTTTGAATAGTTCAAAACAGTGTTTTTCTATGTTTTTGCAAGTTTAAAACAGCAATTTTATCGTCATTTCTCATAAATCGCCGTTTCACACGAAAAAAACATGATTTTGTCAGTTTGAATAGTTCAAAACAGCGTTTTTCTATATTTTTGCAAGTTTAAAACAGCAATTTTATCGTCATTTCTCATAAATCGCCGTTTCGCACGAAAGAAACATGAATTTATCAGTTTTAATAGTTGAAAACAGCGTTTTTCTATATTTTTGCAAGTTTAAAACAGCAATTTTATCGTCATTTCTCATAAATCGCCGTTTCGCACGAAAGAAACATGAATTTGTCAGTTTGAATAGTTCAAAACAGCGTTTTTCTATGTTTTTGCAAGTTTAAAACAGCAATTTTACGTCATTTCTCACAAATCGCCGTTTCGCACGAAAGAAACATGAATTTGTCAGTTTGAATAGTTCAAAACAGCGTTTTTCTATGTTTTTGCAAGTTTAAAACAGCAATTATATCGTCATTTCTCATAAATCGCCGTTTCACATGAAAGAAACATGAATTTGTCAGTTTGAATAGTTCAAAACAGCGTTTTTCTATGTTTTTGCAAGTTTAAAAAGCAATTTTATCGTCATTTCTCATAAATCGCCGTTTCGCACGTAAGAAACATGAATTTGTCAGTTTGAATAGTTGAAAACAGCGTTTTTCAATGTTTTTGCAAGTTTAAAACAGCAATTTTATCGTGATTTCACAAAAATCCACCGTTTCGAACGTAAGAAACATGAATTTATCAGTTTAAATTGTTGAAAACAGCGTTTTTCTATGTTTTTGCAAGTTTAAAACAGCAATTTTATCGTCATTTCTCATAAATCGCCGTTTCGCACGAGAGAAACATGAATTTGTGAGTTTGAATAGTTCAATACACCGTTTTTCTATGTTTTTGCAAGTTTAAAACAGCAATTTTATCGTCATTTCTCATAAATCGCCGTTTCACAAGAAAGAGACATGAATTTGTCAGTTTGAATAGTTCAAAACAGAGTTTTTCTATGTTTTTGCAAGTTTAAAACAGCAATTTTATCGTCATTTCTCATAAATCGCCGTTTCGCACGGAAGAAACATGAATTTGTCAGTTTGAATAGTTGAAAACAGCGTTTTTCAATGTTTTTGCAAGTTTAAAACAGCAATTTTATCGTAATTTCACAAAAATCCACCGTTTCGAACGTAAGAAACATGATTTTATCAGTTTGAATAGTTGAAAACAGCGTTTTTCTATGTTTTTGCAAGTGTAAAACAGCAATTTTATCGTCATTTCTCATAAACCGCCGTTTCGCACGAGAGAAACATGAATTTGTCAGTTTGAATTGTTCAATACAGCGTTTTTTTATGTTTTTGCAATTTTAAAACAGCAAATTTATCGTCATTTCTCATAAATCGCCGTTTCACAAGAAAGAAACATGAATTTGTCAGTTTGAATAGTTCAAAACAGCGTTTTTCTATGTTTTTGCAAGTTTAAAACATCAATTTTATCGTCATTTCTCATAAATCGCGGTTTCGCACGGAAGAAACATGAATTTGTCAGTTTGAATAGTTGAAAACAGCGTTTTTCTATGTTTTTGCAAGTTTAAAACAGCAATTTTATCGTCATTTCTCATAAATCGCCGTTTCGCACGAAAGAAACATGAATTTGTCAGTTTGAATAGTTCAAAACAGCGTTTTTCTATGTTTTTGCAAGTTTAAAACAGCAATTTTATCGTCATTTCTCATAAATCGCCGTTTCACACGAAAAAAACATGAATTTGTCAGTTTGAATAGTTCAAAACAGCGTTTTTCTATGTTTTTGCAAGTTTAAAACAGCAATTTTATCGTGATTTCACAAAAATCTACCGTTTCGAACGTAAGAAACATGAATTTATCAGTTTGAATAGTTGAAAACAGCGTTTTTTTATGTATTTGCAAGTTTAAAACAGCAATTTTATCGTCATTTCTCATAAATCGCCGTTTCGCACGAAACAAACATGAATTTGTCAGTTTGAATAGTTCAAAACAGCGTTTTTCTATGTTTTTAGCAAGTTTAAAACAGCAATTTTACGTCATTTCTCACAAATCGCCGTTTCGCACGAAAGAAACATGAATTTGTCAGTTTGAATAGTTCAAAACAGCGTTTTTCTATGTTTTTGCAAGTATAAAACAGCAATTTTATCGTCATTTCTCATAAATCGCCGTTTCACATGAAAGAAACATGAATTTGTCAGTTTGAATAGTTCAAAACAGCGTTTTTCTATGTTTTTGCAAGTTTAAAACAGCAATTTTATCGTCATTTCTCATAAATCGCCGTTTCGCACGGAAGAAACATGAATTTGTCAGTTTGAATAGTTGAAAACAGCGTTTTTCAATGTTTTTGCAAGTTTAAAACAGCAATTTTATCGTGATTTCACAAAAATCCACCGTTTCGAACGTAAGAAACATGAATTTATCAGTTTGAATTGTTGAAAACAGCGTTTTTCTATGTTTTTGCAAGTTTAAAACAGTAATTTTATCGTCATTTCTCATAAATCGCCGTTTCGCACGAAAGCAACATGAATTTGTCAGTTTGAATAGTTCAATACAGCGTTTTTCTATGTTTTTGCAAGTTTAAAAAGCAATTTTATCGTCATTTCTCATAAATCGCCGTTTCGCACGGAAGAAACATGAATTTGTTAGTTTGAATAGTTTAAAACAGCGTTTTTTCAATGTTTTTGCAAGTTTAAAACAGCAATTTTATCGTGATTTCACAAAAATCCACCGTTTCGAACGTAAGAAACAAGAATTTATCAGTTTGAATAGTTGAAAATAGCGTTTTTCTATGTTTTTGCAAGTTTAAAACAGCAATTTTACGTCATTTCTTACAAATCGCCGTTTCGCACGAAAGAAACATGAATTTGTCAGTTTGAATAGTTCAAAACAGCGTTTTTCTATGTTTTTGCAAGTATAAAACAGCAATTTTATCGTCATTTCTCATAAATCGCCGTTTCACATGAAAGAAACATGAATTTGTCAGTTTGAATAGTTCAAAACAGCGTTTTTCTATGTTTTTGCAAGTTTAAAACAGCAATTTTATCGTCATTTCTCATAAATCGCCGTTTCGCACGGAAGAAACATGAATTTGTCAGTTTGAATAGTTGAAAACAGCGGTTTTCAATGTTTTTGCAAGTTTAAAACAGCAATTTTATCGTGATTTCACAAAAATCCACCGTTTCGAACGTAAGAAACATGAATTTATCAGTTTGAATTGTTGAAAACAGCGTTTTTCTATGTTTTTGCAAGTTTAAAACAGTAATTTTATCGTCATTTCTCATAAATCGCCGTTTCGCACGAAAGCAACATGAATTTGTCAGTTTGAATAGTTCAATACAGCGTTTTTCTATGTTTTTGCAAGTTTAAAAAGCAATTTTATCGTCATTTCTCATAAATCGCCGTTTCGCACGGAAGAAACATGAATTTGTTAGTTTGAATAGTTGAAAACAGCGTTTTTCAATGTTTTTGCAAGTTTAAAACAGCAATTTTATCGTTATTTCACAAAAATCCACCGTTTCGAACGTAAGAAACAAGAATTTATCAGTTTGAATAGTTGAAAATAGCGTTTTTCTATGTTTTTGCAAGTTTAAAACAGCAATTTTACGTCATTTCTCACAAATCGCCGTTTCGCACGAAAGAAACATGAATTTGTCAGTTTGAATAGTTCAAAACAGCGTTTTTCTATGTTTTTGCAAGTTTAAAACAGCAATTTTATCGTCATTTCTCATAAATCGCCGTTTCACATGAAAGAAACATGAATTTGTCAGTTTGAATAGTTCAAAACAGCGTTTTTCTATGTTTTTGCAAGTTTAAAACAGCAATTTTATCGTCATTTCTCATAAATCGCCGTTTCGCACGGAAGAAACATGAATTTGTCAGTTTGAATAGTTGAAAACAGCGTTTTTCAATGTTTTTGCAAGTTTAAAACAGCAATTTTATCGTGATTTCACAAAAATCCACCGTTTCGAACGTAAGAAACATGAATTTATCAGTTTAAATTGTTGAAAACAGCGTTTTTCTATGTTTTTGCAAGTTTAAAACAGCAATTTTATCGTCATTTCTCATAAATCGCCGTTTCGCACGAGAGAAACATGAATTTGTTAGTTTGAATAGTTCAATACACCGTTTTTCTATGTTTTTGCAAGTTTAAAACAGCAATTTTATCGTCATTTCTCATAAATCGCCGTTTCACAAGAAAGAGACATGAATTTGTCAGTTTGAATAGTTCAAAACAGCGTTTTTCTATGTTTTTGCAAGTTTAAAACAGCAATTTTATCGTCATTTCTCATAAATCGCCGTTTCGCACGGAAGAAACATGAATTTGTCAGTTTGAATAGTTGAAAACAGCGTTTTTCAATGTTTTTGCAAGTTTAAAACAGCAATTTTATCGTAATTTCACAAAAATCCACCGTTTCGAACGTAAGAAACATGATTTTATCAGTTTGAATAGTTGAAAACAGCGTTTTTCTATGTTTTTGCAAGTTTAAAACAGCAATTTTATCGGTCATTTCTCACAAATCGCCGTTTTGCACGAAAGAAACATGAATTTGTCAGTTTGAATAGTTCAAAACAGCGTTTTTCTATGTTTTTGCAAGTTTAAAACAGCAATTTTATCGTCATTTCTCATAAATCGCCGTTTCACATGAAAGAAACATGAATTTGTCAGTTTGAATAGTTCAAAACAGCGTTTTTCTATGTTTTTGCAAGTTTAAAACAGCAATTTTATCGTCATTTCTCATAAATCGCCGTTTCGCACAGAAGAAACATGAATTTGTCAGTTTGAATAGTTGAAACAGCGTTTTTCAATGTTTTTGCAAGTTTAAAACAGCAATTTTATCGTGATTTCACAAAAATCCACCGTTTCGAACGTAAGAAACATGAATTTATCAGTTTAAATTGTTGAAAACAGCGTTTATCTATGTTTTTGCAAGTTTAAATCAGCAATTTTATCGTCATTTCTCATAAATCGCCGTTTCGCACGAGAGAAACATGAATTTGTGAGTTTGAATAGTTCAATACACCGTTTTTCTATGTTTTTGCAAGTTTAAAACAGCAATTTTATCGTCATTTCTCATAAATCGCCGTTTCACAAAAAAGAGACATGAATTTGTCAGTTTGAATAGTTCAAAACAGCGTTTTTCTATGTTTTTGCAAGTTTAAAACAGCAATTTTATCGTCATTTCTCATAAATCGCCGTTTCGCACGGAAGAAACATGAATTTGTCAGTTTGAATAGTTGAAAACAGCGTTTTTCAATGTTTTTGCAAGTTTAAAACAGCAATTTTATCGTAATTTCACAAAAATCCACCGTTTCGAACGTAAGAAACATGATTTTATCAGTTTTGAATAGTTGAAAACAGTGTTTTTCTATGTTTTTGCAAGTGTTAAAACAGCAATTTTATCGTCATTTCTCATAAACCGCCGTTTCGCACGAGGAAAAACATGAATTTGTCAGTTTGAATTGTTCAATACAGCGTTTTTTTTATGTTTTTGCAATTTTAAAACAGCAA
Source organism: Poecilus cupreus (assembly GCA_963942605.1). Taxonomy (NCBI): domain Eukaryota; kingdom Metazoa; phylum Arthropoda; class Insecta; order Coleoptera; family Carabidae; genus Poecilus; species Poecilus cupreus. The sequence continues at coordinate 45,244 of CAWWDY010000648.1, read as the reverse complement.
TTTTATCGTCATTTCTCATAAATCGCCGTTTCACAAGAAAGAAACATGAATTTGTCAGTTTAAATAGTTCAAAACAGCGTTTTTCTATGTTTTTGCAAGTTTAAAACATCAATTTTATCGTCATTTCTCATAAATCGCCGTTTCGCACGGAAGAAACATGAATTTGTCAGTTTGAATAGTTGAAAACAGCGTTTTTCAATGTTTTGCAAGTTTAAAACAGCAATTTTATCGTGATTTCACAAAAATCCACCGTTTCGAACGTAAGAAACATGAATTTATCAGTTTGAATAGTTGAAAACAGAGTTTTTCTATGTTTTTGCAAGTTTAAAACAGCAATTTTATCGTCATTTCTCATAAATCGCCGTGTCGCACGAAAGAAACATGAATTTGTCAGTTTGAATAGTTCAAAACAGCGTTTTTCTATGTTTTTGCAAGTTTAAAACAGCAATTTTATCGTCATTTCTCATAAATCGCCGTTTCACACAAAAAAAACATGAATTTGTCAGTTTGAATAGTTCAAAACAGCGTTTTTTCTATATTTTTGCAAGTTTAAAACAGCAATTTTATTGTCATTTCTCATAAATCGCCGTTTCGCACAAAAGAAACATGAATTTATCAGTTTGAATAGTTGAAAACAGCGTTTTTCTATGTTTTTGCAAGTTTAAAACAGCAATTTTATCGTCATTTCTCATAAATCGCCGTTTCGCACGAAACAAACATGAATTTGTCAGTTTGAATAGTTCAAAACAGCGTTTTTCTATGTTTTTGCAAGTTTAAAACAGCAATTTTACGTCATTTCTCACAAATCGCCGTTTCGCACGAAAGAAACATGATTTTATCAGTTTGAATAGTTGAAAACAGCGTTTTTTCTATGTTTTTGCAAGTTTAAAACAGCAATTTTATCGTCATTTCTCATAAACCGCCGTTTCGCACGAGAGAAACATGAATTTGTCAGTTTGAATTGTTCAATACAGCGTTTTTTTTATGTTTTTGCAATTTTAAAACAGCAATTTTATCGTCATTTCTCATAAATCGCCGTTTCACAAGAAAGAAACATGAATTTGTCAGTTTGAATAGTTCAAAACAGCGTTTTTCTATGTTTTTGCAAGTTTAAAACATCAATTTTATCGTCATTTCTCATAAATCGCCGTTTCGCACGGAAGAAACATGAATTTGTCAGTTTGAATAGTTGAAAACAGCGTTTTTCAATGTTTTGCAAGTTTAAAACAGCAATTTTATCGTGATTTCACAAAAATCCACCGTTTCGAACGTAAGAAACATGAATTTATCAGTTTGAATAGTTGAAAACAGAGTTTTTCTATGTTTTTGCAAGTTTAAAACAGCAATTTTATCGTCATTTCTCATAAATCGCCGTTTCGCACGAAACAAACATGAATTTGTCAGTTTGAATAGTTCAAAACAGCGTTTTTCTATGTTTTTGCAAGTTTAAAACAGCAATTTTATCGTCATTTCTCATAAATCGCCGTTTCACACAAAAAAAACATGAATTTGTCAGTTTGAATAGTTCAAAACAGCGTTTTTCTATATTTTTGCAAGTTTAAAACAGCAATTTTATCGTCATTTCTCATAAATCGCCGTTTCGCACAAAAGAAACATGAATTTATCAGTTTGAATAGTTGAAAACAGCGTTTTTCTATGTTTTTGCAAGTTTAAAACAGCAATTTTATCGTCATTTCTCATAAATCGCCGTTTCGCACGAAACAAACATGAATTTGTCAGTTTGAATAGTTCAAAACAGCGTTTTTCTATGTTTTTGCAAGTTTAAAACAGCAATTTTACGTCATTTCTCACAAATCGCCGTTTCGCACGAAAGAAACATGATTTTATCAGTTTGAATAGTTGAAAACAGCGTTTTTCTATGTTTTTGCAAGTTTAAAACAGCAATTTTATCGTCATTTCTCATAAACCGCCGTTTCGCACGAGAGAAACATGAATTTGTCATTTTGAATTGTTCAATACAGCGTTTTTTTATGTTTTTGCAATTTTAAAACAGCAATTTTATCGTCATTTCTCATAAATCGCCGTTTCACAAGAAAGAAACATGAATTTGTCAGTTTGAATAGTTCAAAACAGCGTTTTTCTATGTTTTTGCAAGTTTAAAACATCAATTTTATCGTCATTTCTCATAAATCGCCGTTTCGCACGGAAGAAACATGAATTTGTCAGTTTGAATAGTTGAAAACAGCGTTTTTTCAATGTTTTGCAAGTTTAAAACAGCAATTTTATTGAGATTTCACAAAAATCCACCGTTTCGAACGTAAGAAACATGAATTTATCAGTTTGAATAGTTGAAAACAGAGTTTTTCTATGTTTTTGCAAGTTTAAAACAGCAATTTTATCGTCATTTCTCATAAATCGCCGTGTCGCACGAAAGAAACATGAATTTGTCAGTTTGAATAGTTCAAAACAGCGTTTTTCTATGTTTTTGCAAGTTTAAAACAGCAATTTTATCGTCATTTCTCATAAATCGCCGTTTCACACGAAAAAAAACATGAATTTGTCAGTTTGAATAGTTCAAAACAGCGTTTTTCTATATTTTTGCAAGTTTAAAACAGCAATTTTATCGTCATTTCTCATAAATCGCCGTTTCGCACAAAAGAAACATGAATTTATCAGTTTGAATAGTTGAAAACAGCGTTTTTCTATGTTTTTGCAAGTTTAAAACAGCAATTTTATCGTCATTTCTCATAAATCGCCGTTTCGCACGAAAACAAACATGAATTTGTCAGTTTGAATAGTTCAAAACAGCGTTTTTTCTATGTTTTTGCAAGTTTAAAACAGCAATTTTACGTCATTTCTCACAAATCGCCGTTTCGCACGAAAGAAACATGAATTTGTCAGTTTGAATAGTTCAAAACAGCGTTTTTCTATGTTTTTGCAAGTTTAAAACAGCAATTTTATCGTCATTTCTCATAAATCGCCGTTTCGCAAGGAAGAAACATGAATTTGTCAGTTTGAATAGTTGAAAACAGCGTTTTTCAATGTTTTTGCAAGTTTAAAACAGCAATTTTATCGTCATTTCTCATAAATCGCCGTTTCGCACGAGAGAAACATGAATTTGTGAGTTTGAATAGTTCAATACAGCGTTTTTCTAAGTTTTTGCAAGTTTAAAACAGCAATTTTATTGTCATTTCTCATAAATCGCCGTTTCACAAGAAAGAGACATGAATTTGTCAGTTTGAATAGTTCAAAACAGCGTTTTTCTATGTTTTTGCAAGTTTAAAACAGCAATTTTATCGTCATTTCTCATAAATCGCCGTTTCGCACGGAAGAAACATGAATTTGTCAGTTTTGAATAGTTGAAAACAGCGTTTTTTCAATGTTTTTGCAAGTTTAAAACAGCAATTTTATCGTAATTTCACAAAAATCCACCGTTTCGAACGTAAGAAACATGATTTTATCAGTTTGAATAGTTGAAAACAGCGTTTTTATATGTTTTTGCAAGTTTAAAACAGCAATTTCATCGTCATTTCTCATAAACCGCCGTTTCGCACGAGAGAAACATGAATTTGTCAGTTTGAATAGTTCAATACAGCGTTTTTTCTATGTTTTTGCAATTTTAAAACAGCAATTTTATCGTCATTTCTCATAAATTGCCGTTTCACAAGAAAGAAACATGAATTTGTCAGTTTGAATAGTTCCAAACAGCGTTTTTTCTATGTTTTTGCAAGTTTAAAACATCAATTTTATCGTCATTTCACATAAATCGCCGTTTCGCACGGAAGAAACATGAATTTGTCAGTTTGAATAGTTGAAAACAGCGTTTTTTCAATGTTTTTGCAAGTTTAAAACAGCAATTTTATCGTAATTTCACAAAAATTCACCGTTTCGAACGTAAGAAACATGATTTTATCAGTTTGAATAGTTGAAAACAGCGTTTTTCTATGTTTTTGCAAGTTTAAAACAGCAATTTTATCGTCATTTCTCATAAATCGCCGTTTCGCACAAAAGAAACATGAATTTATCAGTTTGAATAGTTGAAAACAGCGTTTTTCTATGTTTTTGCAAGTTTTAAAACAGCAATTTTATCGTCATTTCTCATAAATCGCCGTTTCGCACGAAACAAACATGAATTTGTCAGTTTGAATAGTTCAAAACAGCGTTTTTCTATGTTTTTGCAAGTTTAAAACAGCAATTTTACGTCATTTCTCACAAATCGCCGTTTCGCACGAAAGAAAACATGAATTTGTCAGTTTGAATAGTTCAAAACAGCGTTTTTCTATGTTTTTGCAAGTTTAAAACAGCAATTTTATCGTCATTTTCTCATAAATCGCCGTTTCGCAAGGAAGAAACATGAATTTGTCAGTTTGAATAGTTGAAAACAGCGTTTTTCAATGTTTTTGCAAGTTTAAAAACAGCAATTTTATCGTGATTTCACAAAAATCCACCGTTTCGAACGTAAGAAACATGAATTTATCAGTTTGAATTGTTCAAAACAGCGTTTTTCTATATTTTTGCAAGTTTAAAACAGCAATTTTATCGTCATTTCTCATAAATCGCCGTTTCGCACGGAAGAAACATGAATTTGTCAGTTTGAATAGTTGAAAACAGCGTTTTTCAATGTTTTTGCCAAGTTTAAAACAGCAATTTTATCGTCATTTCTCATAAATCGCCATTTCGCACGAGAGAAACATGAATTTGTGAGTTTGAATAGTTTAATACAGCGTTTTTTCTAAGTTTTTGCAAGTTTAAAACAGCAATTTTATTGTCATTTCTCATAAATCGCCCGTTTCACAAGAAAGAGACATGAATTTGTCAGTTTGAATTAGTTCAAAACAGCGTTTTTCTATGTTTTTGCAAGTTTAAAACAGCAATTTTATCGTCATTTCTCATAAATCGCCGTTTCGCACGGAAGAAACATGAATTTGTCAGTTTGAATAGTTGAAAACAGCGTTTTTTCAATGTTTTTGCAAGTTTAAAACAGCAATTTTATCGTAATTTCACAAAAATCCACCGTTTCGAACGTAAGAAACATGATTTTATCAGTTTTGAATAGTTGAAAACAGCGTTTTTATATGTTTTTGCAAGTTTAAAACAGCAATTTCATCGTCATTTCTCATAAACCGCCGTTTCGCACGAGAGAAACATGAATTTGTCAGTTTGAATAGTTCAATACAGCGTTTTTCTATGTTTTTGCAATTTTTAAAACAGCAATTTTATCGTCATTTCTCATAAATTGCCGTTTCACAAGAAAGAAACATGAATTTGTCAGTTTGAATAGTTCCAAACAGCGTTTTTCTATGTTTTTGCAAGTTTAAAAACATCAATTTTATCGTCATTTCACATAAATCGCCGTTTCGCACGGAAGAAACATGAATTTGTCAGTTTGAATAGTTGAAAACAGCGTTTTTCAATGTTTTTGCAAGTTTAAAACAGCAATTTTATCGTAATTTCACAAAAATTCACCGTTTCGAACGTAAGAAACATGATTTTATCAGTTTGAATAGTTGAAAACAGCGTTTTTCTATGTTTTTGCAAGTTTTTAAAACAGCAATTTTATCGTCATTTCTCATAAACCGCCGTTTCGCACGGGAGAAACATGAATTTGTCAGTTTGAATTGTTCAATACAGCGTTTTTCTATGTTTTTGCAATTTTTAAAACAGCAATTTTATCGTCATTTCTCATAAATCGCCGTTTCACAAGAAAGAAACATGAATTTGTCAGTTTGAATAGTTCAAAACAGCGTTTTTCTATGTTTTTGCAAGTTTAAAACATCAATTTTATCGTCATTTCTCATAAATCGCCGTTTCGCACAGAAGAAACATGAATTTGTCAGTTTGAATAGTTGAAAACAGCGTTTTTCAATGTTTTGCAAGTTTAAAACAGCAATTTTATCGTGATTTCACAAAAATCCACCGTTTCGAACGTAAGAAACATGAATTTATCAGTTTGAATAGTTGAAAACAGCGTTTTTCTATGTTTTTGCAAGTTTAAAACAGCAATTTTTTCGTCATTTCTCAAAAATCGCCGTTTCGCACGAAAGAAACATGAATTTGTCAGTTTGAATAGTTCAAAACAGCGTTTTTCTATGTTTTTGCAAGTTTAAAACAGCAATTTTATCGTCATTTCTCATAAATCGCCGTTTCACACGAAAAAATCATGAATTTGTCAGTTTGAATAGTTCAAAACAGCGTTTTTCTATATTTTTGCAAATTTAAAACAGCAATTTTATCGTCATTTCTCATAAATCGCCGTTTCGCACAAAAGAAACATGAATTTATCAGTTTGAATAGTTGAAAACAGCGTTTTTCAATGTTTTTGCAAGTTTAAAACAGCAATTTTATCGTAATTTCACAAAAATTCACCGTTTCGAACGTAAGAAACATAATTTTATCAGTTTGAATAGTTGAAAACAGCGTTTTTCTATGTTTTTTGCAAGTTTAAAACAGCAATTTTATCGTCATTTCTCATAAACCGCCGTTTCGCACGAGAGAAATATGAATTTGTCAGTTTGAATTGTTCAATACAGCGTTTTTCTATGTTTTTGCAATTTTAAAACAGCAATTTTATCGTCATTTCTCATAAATCGCCGTTTCACAAGAAAGAAACATGAATTTGTCAGTTTGAATAGTTCAAAACAGCGGTTTTCTATGTTTTTGCAAGTTTAAAACATCAATTTTATCGTCATTTCTCATAAATCGCCGTTTCGCACAGAAGAAACATGAATTTGTCAGTTTGAATAGTGAAAACAGCGTTTTTCAATGTTTTGCAAGTTTAAAACAGCAATTTTATCGTGATTTCACAAAATCCACCGTTTCGAACGTAAGAAACATGAATTTATCAGTTTGAATAGTTGAAAACAGCGTTTTTCTATGTTTTTGCAAGTTTAAAAACAGCAATTTTTTCGTCATTTCTCAAAAATCGCCGTTTCGCACGAAAGAAACATGAATTTGTCAGTTTGAATAGTGTCAAAACAGCGTTTTTTCTATGTTTTTGCAAGTTTAAAACAGCAATTTTATCGTCATTTCTCATAAATCGCCGTTTCACACGAAAAAATCATGAATTTGTCAGTTTGAATAGTTCAAAACAGCGTTTTTTCTATATTTTTGCAAATTTAAAACAGCAATTTTATCGTCATTTCTCATAAATCGCCGTTTCGCACAAAAGAAACATGAATTTATCAGTTTGAATAGTTGAAAACAGCGTTTTTCTATGTTTTTGCAAGTTTAAAACAGCAATTTTACGTCATTTCTCACAAATCGCCGTTTTCGCACGAAAGAAACATGATTTTATCAGTTTGAATAGTTGAAAACAGCGTTTTTTCTATGTTTTTGCAAGTTTAAAACAGCAATTTTATCGTCATTTCTCATAAACCGCCGTTTCGCACGAGAGAAACATGAATTTGTCAGTTTGAATTGTTCAATACAGCGTTTTTTTTTATGTTCTTGCAATTTTTAAACAGCAATTTTATCGTGATTTCACAAAAATCACCGTTTCGAACGTAAGAAACATGAATTTATCAGTTTGAATTGTTCAAAACAGCGTTTTTCTATATTTTTCAATTTTAAAACAGCAATTTTATCGTCATTTCTCATAAATCGCCGTTTCGCAAGGAAGAAACATGAATTTGTCAGTTTGAATAGTTGAAAACAGCGTTTTTCAATGTTTTTGCAAGTTTAAAACAGCAATTTTATCGTGATTTCACAAAAATCCACCGTTTCGAACGTAAGAAACATGAATTTATCAGTTTGAATTGTTCAAAACAGCGTTTTTCTATATTTTTGCAAGTTTAAAACAGCAATTTTATCGTCATTTCTCATAAATCGCCGTTTCGCACGGATGAAACATGAATTTGTCAGTTTGAATAGTTGAAAACAGCGTTTTTCAATGTTTTTGCAAGTTTATAACAACAATTTTATCGTGATTTCACAAAAATCCACCGTTTCGAACGTAAGAAACATGAATTTATCAGTTTGAATTGTTGAAAACAGCGTTTTTCTATGTTTTTGCAAGTTTAAAACAGCAATTTTATCGTGATTTCACAAAAATCTACCGTTTCGAACGTAAGATACATGAATTCATCTGTTTGAATAGTTGAAAACAGCGTTTTTCTATGTTTTTGCAAGTTTCAAACAGCAATTTTATCGTGATTTCACAAAAATCCACCGTTTCGAACGTAAGAAACATGAATTTATCAGTTTGAATAGTTGAAAGCAGCATTTTTCTATGTTTTTGCAAGTTTAAAACAGCAATTTTATCGTCATTTCTCATAAATCGCCGTTTCGCACGAAAGAAACATGAATTTATCAGTTTGAATAGTTCAAAACAGCTTTTTTCTATGTTTTTGCAAGTTTAAAACAGCAATTTTACGTCATTTCTCATAAATCGCCGTTTCGCACGAAAGAAACATGAATTTGTCAGTTTGAATAGTTCAAAACAGCGTTTTTCTATGTTTTTGCAAGTTTAAAACAGCAATTTTATCGTCATTTCTCACAAATCGCCGTTTCGCACGAAAGAAACATAAATTTATCAGTTTGCATAGTTGAAAACAGCGTTTTTCTATGTTTTTGCAAGTTTAAAACAGCAATTTTATCGTCATTTCTCATAAATCGCCGTTTCGCACGAAAGAAACATGAATTTGTCAGTTTGAATAGTTCAAAACAGCTTTTTTCTATGTTTTTGCAAGTTTAAAACAGCAATTTTACGTCATTTCTCATAAATCGCCGTTTCGCACGAAAGAAACATGAATTTGTCAGTTTGAATAGTTCAAAACAGCGTTTTTCTATGTTTTTGCAAGTTTAAAACAGCAATTTTATCGTCATTTCTCATAAATCGCCGTTTCACACGAAAGAAATATGAATTTGTCAGTTTGAAAAGTTCAAAACAGCGTTTTTTCTATGTTTTTGCAAGTTTAAAACAGCAATTTTATCGTCATTTTTCATAAATCGCCGTTTCGCACGGAAGAAACATGAATTTGTCAGTTTGAATAGTTGAAAACAGCGTTTTTCAATGCTTTTGCAAGTTTAAAACAGCAATTTTATCGTCATTTCTCATAAATCGCCGTTTCACACGAAAAAAACATGAATTTGTCAGTTTGAATATTTCAAAACAGCGTTTTTCTATGTTTTTGCAAGTTTAAAACAGTAATTTTATCGTCATTTCTCATAAATCGCCGTTTCGCACGAAAGCAACATGAATTTGTCAGTTTGAATAGTTTAAAACAGCGTTTTTCTATGTTTTTGCAAGTTTAAAACAGCAATTTTATCGTCATTTCTCATAAATCGCCGTTTCACACGAAAAAAACATGAATTTGTCAGTTTGAATAGTTCAAAACAGCGTTTTTCTATGTTTTTGCAAGTTTAAAACAGCAATTTTATCGTCATTTCTCATAAATCGCCGTTTCGCACGAAAGAAACATGAATTTATCAGTTTGAATAGTTGAAAACAGCGTTTTTCTATGTTTTTGCAAGTTTAAAACAGCAATTTTATCGTCATTTCTCATAAATCGCCGTTTAACACGAAAAAAATAAGAGTTTGTCAGTTTGAATATTTCAAAACAGCGTTTTTCTATGTTTTTGCATGTTTAAAACAGCAATTTTATCGTCATTTCTCATAAATCGCCGTTTCGCACGAAATAAACATGAATTTGTCAGTTTGAATAGTTCAAAACAGCTTTTTTCTATGTTTTTGCAAGTTTAAAACAGCAATTTTACGTCATTTCTCATAAATCGCCGTTTCGCACGAAAGAAACATGAATTTGTCAGTTTGAATAGTTCAAAACAGCGTTTTTCTATGTTTTTGCAAGTTTAAAACAGCAATTTTTATCGTCATTTCTCATAAATCGCCGTTTCACACGAAAGAAATATGAATTTGTCAGTTTGAAAAGTTCAAAACAGCGTTTTTCTATGTTTTTGCAAGTTTAAAACAGCAATTTTATCGTCATTTCTCATAAATCGCCGTTTCGCACGGAAGAAACATGAATTTGTCAGTTTGAATAGTTGAAAACAGCGTTTTTCAATGTTTTTGCAAGTTTAAAACAGCAATTTTATCGTGATTTCACAAAAATCCACCGTTTCGAACGTAAGAAACATGAATTTATCAGTTGGAATAGTTCAAAACAGCGTTTTTCTATGTTTTTGCAAGTTTCAAACAGCAATTTTATCGTCATTTCTCATAAATCGCCGTTTCGCACGAAAGAAACATGAATTTATCAGTTTGAATAGTTGAAAACAGCGTTTTTCTATGTTTTTGCAAGATTAAAACAGCAATTTTATCGTCATTTCTCATAAATCGCCGTTTCGCACGAAAGAAACATGAATTTGTCAGTTTGAATAGTTCAAAATAGCGTTTTTCTATGTTTTTGCAAGTTTAAAATAGCAATTTTATCGTCATTTCTCATAAATCGCCGTTTCACACGAAAGAAACATGAATTTGTCAGTTTGAATAGTTCAAAACAGCGTTTTTCTGTTTTTGCAAGTTTAAAACAGCAATTTTACGTCATTTCTCATAAATCGCCGTTTCGCACGAAAGAAACATGAATTTGTCAGTTTGAATAGTTCAAAACAGCGTTTTTCTATGTTTTTGCAAGTTTAAAACAGCAATTTTTTCGTCATTTCTCATAAATCGCCGTTTCACACGAAAGAAACATGAATTTGTCAGTTTGAATAGTTCAAAACAGCGTTTTTCTATGTTTTTGCAAGTTTAAAACAGCAATTTTATCGTCATTTCTCATAAATCGCCGTTTCGCACGGAAGAAACATGAATTTGTCAGTTTGAATAGTTGAAAACAGCGTTTTTCAATGTTTTTGCAAGTTTAAAACAACAATTTTATCGTGATTTCACAAAAATCCACTGTTTCGAACGTAAGAAACATGAATTTATCAGTTTGAATAGTTCAAAACAGCGTTTTTTCTATGTTTTTGCAAGTTTAAAACAGCAATTTTATCGTCATTTCTCATAAATCGCCGTTTCGCAAGAAAGAAACATGAATTAATCAGTTTGAATAGTTGAAAACAGCGTTTTTTCTATGTTTTTGCAAGATTAAAACAGCAATTTTATCGTCATTTCTCATAAATCGCCGTTTCGCACGAAAGAAACATGAATTTGTCAGTTTGAATAGTTCAAAATAGCGTTTTTCTATGTTTTTGCAAGTTTTAAAACAGCAATTTTATCGTCATTTCTCATAAATCGCCGTATCACACGAAAGAAACATGAATTTGTCAGTTTGAATAGTTCAAAACAGCGTTTTTTCTATGTTTTTGCAAGTTTAAAACAGCAATTTTACGTCATTTCTCATAAATCGCCGTTTCGCACGAAAGAAACATGAATTTGTCAGTTTGAATAGTTCAAAACAGCGTTTTTCTATGTTTTTGCAAGTTTAAAACAGCAATTTTATCGTCATTTCTCATAAATCGCCGTTTTGCACGGAAGAAACATGAATTTGTCAGTTTGAATAGTTCAAAACAGCGTTTTTTCTATGTTTTTGCAAGTTTAAAACAGCAATTTTATCGTCATTTCTCATAAATCGCCGTTTCGCACGAAAGAAACATGAATTTGTCAGTTTGAATAGTTCAAAACAGCGTTTTTCTATGTTTTTGCAAGTTTAAAACAGCAATTTTACGTCATTTCTCATAAATCGCCGTTTCGCACGAAAGAAACATGAATTTGTCAGTTTGAATAGTTCAAAACAGCGTTTTTCTATGTTTTTGCAAGTTTAAAACAGCAATTTTATCGTCATTTCTCATAAATCGCCGTTTCACACGAAAGAAACATGAATTTGTCAGTTTGAATAGTTCAAAACAGCGTTTTTCTATGTTTTTGCAAGTTTAAAACAGCAATTTTATGGTCATTTCTCATAAATCGCCGTTGCGCACGGAAGAAACATGAATTTGTCAGTTTGAATAGTTGAAAACAGCGTTTTTCAATGTTTTTGCAAGTTTAAAACAGCAATTTTATCGTGATTTCACAAAAATTCACCGTTTCGAACGTAAGAAACATGAATTTATCAGTTTGAATTGTTGAAAACAGCGTTTTTCTATGTTTTTGCAAGTTTAAAACAGTAATTTTATCGTCATTTCTCATAAATCGCCGTTTCGCACGAAAGCAACATGAATTTGTCAGTTTGAATAGTTCAAAACAGCGTTTTTCTATGTTTTTGCAAGTTTAAATCAGCAATTTTATCGTCATTTCTCATAAATCGCCGTTTCACACGAAAGAAACATGAATTTGTCAGTTTGAATAGTTCAAAACAGCGTTTTTCTATGTTTTTGCAAGTTTAAAATAGCAATTTTATCGTCATTTCTCATAAATCGCCGTTTCGCACGGAAGAAACATGAATTTGTCAGTTTGAATAGTTGAAAACAGCGTTTTTCAATGTTTTTGCAAGTTTAAAACAGCAATTTTTACGTGATTTCACAAAAATCCACCGTTTCGAACGTAAGAAACATGAATTTGTCAGTTTGAATAGTCAAAACAGCTTTTTTCTATGTTTTTGCAAGTTTAAAATAGCAATTTTATCGTCATTTCTCATAAATCGCCGTTTCGCACGGAAGAAACATGAATTTGTCAGTTTGAATAGTTGAAAACAGCGTTTTTCAATGTTTTTGCAAGTTTAAAACAGCAATTTTATCGTCATTTCTCATAAATCGCCGTTTCACACGAAAAAAACATGAATTTGTCAGTTTGAATATTTCAAAACAGCGTTTTTCTATGTTTTTGCAAGTTTAAAACAGTAATTTTATCGTCATTTCTCATAAATCGCCGTTTCGCACGAAAGCAACATGAATTTGTCAGTTTGAATAGTTCAAAACAGCGTTTTTCTATGTTTTTGCAAGTTTAAAACAGCAATTTTATCGTCATTTCTCATAAATCGCCGTTTCACACGAAAAAAATATGAATTTGTCAGTTTGAATAGTTCAAAACAGCGTTTTTCTAGTTTTTGCAAGTTTAAAAACAGCAATTTTATTGTCATTTCTCATAAATCGCCGTTTCGCACGAAAGAAACATGAATTTATCAGTTTGAATAGTTGAAAACAGCGTTTTTCTATGTTTTTGCAAGTTTAAAACAGCAATTTTATCGTCATTTCTCATAAATCGCCGTTTAACACGAAAAAAATAAGAATTTGTCAGTTTGAATATTTCAAAACAGCGTTTTTCTATGTTTTTGCATGTTTAAAACAGCAATTTTATCGTCATTTCTCATAAATCGCCGTTTAACAAAAAAAAAATAAGAATTTGTCAGTTTGAATATTTCAAAACAGCGTTTTTCTATGTTTTTGTAAGTTTAAAACAGATATTTTATCGTCATTTCTCACAAATCGCCGTTTCGCACGAAAGAAACATGAATTTATCAGTTTGCATAGTTGAAAACAGCGTTTTTCTATGTTTTTGCAAGTTTAAAACAGCAATTTTATCGTCATTTCTCATAAATCGCCGTTTCGCACGAAAGAAACATGAATTTGTCAGTTTGAATAGTTCAAAACAGCTTTTTTCTATGTTTTTGCAAGTTTAAAACAGCAATTTTACGTCATTTCTCATAAATCGCCGTTTCGCACGAAAGAAACATGAATTTGTCAGTTTGAATAGTTCAAAACAGCGTTTTTCTATGTTTTTTCAAGTTTAAAACAGCAATTTTATCGTCATTTCTCATAAATCGCCGTTTCACACGAAAGAAATATGAATTTGTCAGTTTGAAAAGTTCAAAACAGCGTTTTTCTATGTTTTTGCAAGTTTAAAACAGCAATTTTATCGTCATTTCTCATAAATCGCCGTTTTGCACGGAAGAAACATGAATTTGTCAGTTTGAATAGTTGAAAACAGCGTTTTTCAATGTTTTTGCAAGTTTAAAACAGCAATTTTATCGTGATTTCACAAAAATCCACCGTTTCGAACGTAAGAAACATGAATTTATCAGTTTGAATTGTTGAAAACAGCGTTTTTCTATGTTTTTGCAAGTTTAAAACAGCAATTTTACGTCATTTCTCATAAATCGCCGTTTCGCACGAAAGAAACATGAATTTGTCAGTTTGAATAGTTCAAAACAGCGTTTTTCTATGTTTTTGCAAGTTTAAAACAGCAATTTTATCGTCATTTCTCATAAATCGCCGTTTCACACGAAAGAAACATGAATTTGTCAGTTTGAATAGTTCAAAACAGCGTTTTTCTATGTTTTTGCAAGTTTAAAACAGCTATTTTATAGTCATTTCTCATAAATCGCCGTTTCGCACGGAAGAAACATGAATTTGTCAGTTTGAATAGTTGAAAACAGCGTTTTTCAATGTTTTTGCAAGTTTATAACAACAATTTTATCGTGATTTCACAAAAATCCACCGTTTCGAACGTAAGAAACATGAATTTATCAGTTTGAATTGTTGAAAACAGCGTTTTTCAATGTTTTTGCAAGTTTAAAACAGCAATTTTATCGTGATTTCACAAAAATCTACCGTTTCGAACGTAAGAAACATGAATTCATCAGTTTGAATAGTTGAAAACAGCGTTTTTCTATGTTTTTGCAAGTTAAAAACAGCAATTTTATCGTCATTTCTCATAAATCGCAGTTTCGCACGGAAGAAACATGAATTTGTCAGTTTGAATAGTTCAAAACAGCGTTTTTCTATGTTTTTGCAAGTTTAAAACAGCAATTTTATCGTCATTTCTCATAAATCGCCGTTTCGCACGAAAGAAATATGAATTTGTCAGTTTGAATAGTTCAAAACAGCTTTTTTCTATGTTTTTGCAAGTTTAAAACAGCAATTTTACGTCATTTCTCATAAATCGCCGTTTCGCACGAAAGAAACATGAATTTGTAATTTTGAATAGTTCAAAACAGCGTTTTTCTATGTTTTTTCAAGTTTAAAACAGCAATTTTATCGTCATTTCTCATAAATCGCCGTTTCACACGAAAGAAATATGAATTTGTCAGTTTGAAAAGTTCAAAACAGCGTTTTTCTATGTTTTTGCAAGTTTAAAACAGCAATTTTATCGTCATTTCTCATAAATCGCCGTTTCGCACGGAAGAAACATGAATTTGTCAGTTTGAATAGTTGAAAACAGCGTTTTTCAATGTTTTTGCAAGTTTAAAACAGCAATTTTATCGTGATTTCACAAAAATCCACCGTTTCGAACGTAAGAAACATGAATTTATCAGTTTGAATTGTTGAAAACAGCGTTTTTCTATGTTTTTGCAAGTTTAAAACAGCAATTTTACGTCATTTCTCATAAATCGCCGTTTCGCACGAAAGAAACATGAATTTGTCAGTTTGAATAGTTCAAAACAGCGTTTTTCTATGTTTTTGCAAGTTTAAAACAGCAATTTTATCGTCATTTCTCATAAATCGCCGTTTCACACGAAAGAAACATGAATTTGTCAGTTTGAATAGTTCAAAACAGCGTTTTTCTATGTTTTTGCAAGTTTAAAACAGCTATTTTATAGTCATTTCTCATAAATCGCCGTTTCGCACGGAAGAAACATGAATTTGTCAGTTTGAATAGTTGAAAACAGCGTTTTTCAATGTTTTTGCAAGTTTATAACAACAATTTTATCGTGATTTCACAAAAATCCACCGTTTCGAACGTAAGAAACATGAATTTATCAGTTTGAATTGTTGAAAACAGCGTTTTTCTATGTTTTTGCAAGTTTAAAACAGCAATTTTATCGTGATTTCACAAAAATCTACCGTTTCGAACGTAAGAAACATGAATTCATCAGTTTGAATAGTTGAAAACAGCGTTTTTCTATGTTTTTGCAAGTTAAAAACAGCAATTTTATCGTCATTTCTCATAAATCGCAGTTTCGCACGGAAGAAACATGAATTTGTCAGTTTGAATAGTTCAAACCAGCGTTTTTCTATGTTTTTGCAAGTTTAAAACAGCAATTTTATCGTCATTTCTCATAAATCGCCGTTTCGCACGAAAGAAACATGAATTTGTCAGTTTGAATAGTTCAAAACAGCGTTTTTCTATGTTTTTGCAAGTTTAAAACAGCAATTTTACGTCATTTCTCATAAATCGCCGTTTCGCACGAAAGAAACATAAATTTGTCAGTTTGAATAGTTCAAAACAGCGTTTTTCTATGTTTTTGCAAGTTTAAAACAGCAATTTTATCGTCATTTCTCATAAATCTCCGTTTCACACGAAAGAAACATGAATTTGTCAGTTTGAATAGTTCAAAACAGCGTTTTTCTATGTTTTTGCAAGTTTAAAACAGCAATTTTATGGTCATTTCTCATAAATCGCCGTTTCGCAAGGAAGAAACATGAATTTGTCAGTTTGAATAGTTGAAAACAGCGTTTTTTAATGTTTTTGCAAGTTTAAAACAGCAATTTTATCGTGATTTCACAAAAATCCACCGTTTCAAACGTAAGAAACATGAATTTAACAGTTTGAATTATTGAAAACAGCGTTTTTCTATGTTTTTGCAAGTTTAAAACAGTAATTTTATCGTCATTTCTCATAAATCGCCGTTTCGCACGAAAGCAACATGAATTTGTCAGTTTGAATAGTTCAAAACAGCGTTTTTCTATGTTTTTGCAAGTTTAAATCAGCAATTTTATCGTCATTTCTCATAAATCGCCGTTTCACACGAAAGAAACATGAATTTGTCAGTTTGAATAGTTCAAAACAGCGTTTTTCTATGTTTTTGCAAGTTTAAAATAGCAATTTTATCGTCATTTCTCATAAATCGCCGTTTCGCACAGAAGAAACATGAATTTGTCAGTTTGAATAGTTGAAAACAGCGTTTTTCAATGTTTTTGCAAGTTTAAAACAGCAATTTTATCGTGATTTCACAAAAATCCACCGTTTCGAACGTAAGAAACATGAATTTATCAGTTTGAATTGTTGAAAACAGCGTTTTTCTATGTTTTTGCAAGTTTAAAACAGTAATTTTATCGTCATTTCTCATAAATCGCCGTTTTGCACGAAAGCAACATGAATTTGTCAGTTTGAATAGTTCAAAACAGCGTTTTTCTATGTTTTTGCAAGTTCAAAACAGCAATTTTATCGTCATTTCTCATGAATCGCCGTTTCACACGAAAAAAACATGAATTTGTCAGTTTGAAAAGTTCAAAACAGCGTTTTTCTATGTTTTTGCAAGTTTAAAACAGCAATTTTATCGTCATTTCTCATAAATCGCCGTTTCGCACGAAAGAAACATGAATTTATCAGTTTGAATAGTTGAAAACAGCGTTTTTCTATGTTTTTGCAAGTTTAAAACAGCAATTTTATCGTCATTTCTCATAAATCGCCGTTTCACACGAAAGAAATATGAATTTGTCAGTTTGAAAAGTTCAAAACAGCGTTTTTCTATGTTTTTGCAAGTTTAAAACAGCAATTTTATCGTCATTTCTCATAAATCGCCGTTTCGCACGGAAGAAACATGAATTTGTCAGTTTGAATAGTTGAAAACAGCGTTTTTCAATGTTTTTGCAAGTTTAAAACAGCAATTTTATCGTGATTTCACAAAAATCCACCGTTTCGAACGTAAGAAACATGAATTTATCAGTTTGAATTGTTGAAAACAGCGTTTTTCTATGTTTTTGCAAGTTTAAAACAGCAATTTTACGTCATTTCTCATAAATCGCCGTTTCGCACGAAAGAAACATGAATTTGTCAGTTTGAATAGTTCAAAACAGCGTTTTTCTATGTTTTTGCAAGTTTAAAACAGCAATTTTATCGTCATTTCTCATAAATCGCCGTTTCACACGAAAGAAACATGAATTTGTCAGTTTGAATAGTTCAAAACAGCGTTTTTCTATGTTTTTGCAAGTTTAAAACAGCTATTTTATAGTCATTTCTCATAAATCGCCGTTTCGCACGGAAGAAACATGAATTTGTCAGTTTGAATAGTTGAAAACAACGTTTTTCAATGTTTTTGCAAGTTTATAACAACAATTTTATCGTGATTTCACAAAAATCCACCGTTTCGAACGTAAGAAACATGAATTTATCAGTTTGAATTGTTGAAAACAGCGTTTTTCTATGTTTTTGCAAGTTTAAAACAGCAATTTTATTGTGATTTCACAAAAATCTACCGTTTCGAACGTAAGAAACATGAATTCATCAGTTTGAATAGTTGAAAACAGCGTTTTTCTATGTTTTTGCAAGTTAAAAACAGCAATTTTATCGTCATTTCTCATATATCGCAGTTTCGCACGGAAGAAACATGAATTTGTCAGTTTGAATAGTTCAAAACAGCGTTTTTCTATGTTTTTGCAAGTTTAAAACAGCAATTTTATCGTCATTTCTCATAAATCGCCGTTTCGCACGAAAGAAACATGAATTTGTCAGTTTGAATAGTTCAAAACAGCGTTTTTCTATGTTTTTGCAAGTTTAAAACAGCAATTTTACGTCATTTCTCATAAATCGCCGTTTCGCACGAAAGAAACATAAATTTGTCAGTTTGAATAGTTCAAAACAGCGTTTTTCTATGTTTTTGCAAGTTTAAAACAGCAATTTTATCGTCATTTCTCATAAATCTCCGTTTCACACGAAAGAAACATGAATTTGTCAGTTTGAATAGTTCAAAACAGCGTTTTTCTATGTTTTTGCAAGTTTAAAACAGCAATTTTATGGTCATTTCTCATAAATCGCCGTTTCGCAAGGAAGAAACATGAATTTGTCAGTTTGAATAGTTGAAAACAGCGTTTTTCAATGTTTTTGCAAGTTTAAAACAGCAATTTTATCGTGATTTCACAAAAATCCACCGTTTCGAACGTAAGAAACATGAATTTAACAGTTTGAATTATTGAAAACAGCGTTTTTCTATGTTTTTGCAAGTTTAAAACAGTAATTTTATCGTCATTTCTCATAAATCGCCGTTTCGCACGAAAGCAACATGAATTTGTCAGTTTGAATAGTTCAAAACAGCGTTTTTCTATGTTTTTGCAAGTTTAAATCAGCAATTTTATCGTCATTTCTCATAAATCGCCGTTTCACACGAAAGAAACATGAATTTGTCAGTTTGAATAGTTCAAAACAGCGTTTTTCTATGTTTTTGCAAGTTTAAAATAGCAATTTTATCGTCATTTCTCATAAATCGCCGTTTCGCACAGAAGAAACATGAATTTGTCAGTTTGAATAGTTGAAAACAGCGTTTTTCAATGTTTTTGCAAGTTTAAAACAGCAATTTTATCGTGATTTCACAAAAATCCACCGTTTCGAACGTAAGAAACATGAATTTATCAGTTTGAATTGTTGAAAACAGCGTTTTTCTATGTTTTTGCAAGTTTAAAACAGTAATTTTATCGTCATTTCTCATAAATCGCCGTTTTGCACGAAAGCAACATGAATTTGTCAGTTTGAATAGTTCAAAACAGCGTTTTTCTATGTTTTTGCAAGTTCAAAACAGCAATTTTATCGTCATTTCTCATGAATCGCCGTTTCACACGAAAAAAACATGAATTTGTCAGTTTGAAAAGTTCAAAACAGCGTTTTTCTATGTTTTTGCAAGTTTAAAACAGCAATTTTATCGTCATTTCTCATAAATCGCCGTTTCGCACGAAAGAAACATGAATTTATCAGTTTGAATAGTTGAAAACAGCGTTTTTCTATGTTTTTGCAAGTTTAAAACAGCAATTTTATCGTCATTTCTCATAAATCGCCGTTTCGCACGAAAGAGACATGAATTTGTCAGTTTGAATAGTTTAAAACAGCGTTTTTCTATGTTTTTGCAAGTTTAAAACAGCAATTTTATCGTCATTTCTCATAAATCGCCGTTTCGCACGAAAGAAACATGAATTTGTCAGTTTGAATAGTTCAAAACAGCGTTTTTCTATGTTTTTGCAAGTTTAAAACAGCAATTTTACGTCATTTCTCATAAATCGCCGTTTCGCACGAAAGAAACATAAATTTGTCAGTTTGAATAGTTCAAAACAGCGTTTTTCTATGTTTTTGCAAGTTTAAAACAGCAATTTTATCGTCATTTCTCATAAATCTCCGTTTCACACGAAAGAAACATGAATTTGTCAGTTTTAATAGTTCAAAACAGCGTTTTTCTATGTTTTTGCAAGTTTAAAACAGCAATTTTATGGTCATTTCTCATAAATCGCCGTTTCGCAAGGAAGAAACATGAATTTGTCAGTTTGAATAGTTGAAAACAGCGTTTTTCAATGTTTTTGCAAGTTTAAAACAGCAATTTTATCGTGATTTCACAAAAATCCACCGTTTCGAACGTAAGAAACATGAATTTAACAGTTTGAATTATTGAAAACAGCGTTTTTCTACGTTTTTGCAAGTTTAAAACAGTAATTTTATCGTCATTTCTCATAAATCGCCGTTTCGCACGAAAGCAACATGAATTTGTCAGTTTGAATAGTTCAAAACAGCGTTTTTCTATGTTTTTGCAAGTTTAAATCAGCAATTTTATCGTCATATCTCATAAATCGCCGTTTCACACGAAAGAAACATGAATTTGTCAGTTTGAATAGTTCAAAACAGCGTTTTTCTATGTTTTTGCAAGTTTAAAATAGCAATTTTATCGTCATTTCTCATAAATCGCCGTTTCGCACAGAAGAAACATGAATTTGTCAGTTTGAATAGTTGAAAACAGCGTTTTTCAATGTTTTTGCAAGTTTAAAACAGCAATTTTATCGTGATTTCACAAAAATCCACCGTTTCGAACGTAAGAAACATGAATTTATCAGTTTGAATTGTTGAAAACAGCGTTTTTCTATGTTTTTGCAAGTTTAAAACAGTAATTTTATCGTCATTTCTCATAAATCGCCGTTTAACAAAAAAAAAAATAAGAATTTGTCAGTTTCAATATTTCAAAACAGCGTTTTTCTATGTTTTTTTTAAGTTTAAAACAGATATTTTATCGTCATTTCTCACAAATCGCCGTTTCGCACGAAAGAAACATGAATTTATCAGTTTGCATAGTTGAAAACAGCGTTTTTCTATGTTTTTGCATGTTTAAAACAGCAATTTTATCGTCATTTCAAATCGCCGTTTAACAAAAAAAAAAATAAGAATTTGTCAGTTTCAATATTTCAAAACAGCGTTTTTCTATGTTTTTTTAAAGTTTAAAACAGATATTTTATCGTCATTTCTCACAAATCGCCGTTTCGCACGAAAGAAACATGAATTTATCAGTTTGCATAGTTGAAAACAGCGTTTTTTCTATGTTTTTGCAAGTTTAAAACAGCAATTTTATCGTCATTTCTCATAAATCGCCGTTTCACACGAAAGAAATATGAATTTGTCAGTTTGAAAAGTTCAAAACAGCGTTTTTCTATGTTTTTGCAAGTTTAAAACAGCAATTTTATCGTCATTTCTCATAAATCGCCGTTTCGCACGGAAGAAACATGAATTTGTCTGTTTGAATAGTTGAAAACAGCGTTTTTTCAATGTTTTTGTAAGTTTAAAACAGCAATTTTATCGTGATTTCACAAAAATCCACCGTTTCGAATGTAAGAAACATGAATTTATCAGTTTGAATTGTTGAAAACAGCGTTTTTCTATGTTTTTGCAAGTTTAAAACTGTAATTTTATCGTCATTTCTCATAAATCGCCGTTTCGCACGAAAGCAACATGAATTTGTCAGTTTGAATAGTTCAAAACAGCGTTTTTTCTATGTTTTTGCAAGTTTAAATCAGCAATTTTATCGTCATTTCTCTAAAATCGCCGTTTCACACGAAAGAAACATGAATTTGTCAGTTGAATAGTTCAAAACAGCGTTTTTCTATGTTTTTGCAAGTTTAAAATAGCAATTTTATCGTAATTTCTCATAAATCGCCGTTTCGCACGGAAGAAACATTAATTTGTCAGTTTGAATAGTTGAAAACAGCGTTTTTTCAATGTTTTTGCAAGTTTAAAACAGCAATTTTATCGTAATTTCACAAAAATCCACCGTTTCGAACGTAAGAAACATGAATTTATCAGTTTGAATTGTTGAAAACAGCGTTTTTCTATGTTTTGCAAGTTTAAAACAGTAATTTTATCGTCATTTCTCATAAATCGCCGTTTCGCACGAAAGCAACATGAATTTGTCAGTTTGAATAGTTCAAAACAGCGTTTTTCTATGTTTTTGCAAGTTTTAAACAGCAATTTTATCGTCATTTCTCATAAATCGGCGTTTTGCACGAAAGAGACATGAATTTGTCAGTTTGAATAGTTTAAAACAGCGTTTTTCTATGTTTTTGCAAGTTTAAAACAGCAATTTTATCGTCATTTCTCATAAATCTCCGTTTAACACGAAAAAAATAAGAATTTGTCAGTTTGAATATTTCAAAACAGCGTTTTTCTATGTTTTTGCATGTTTAAAACAGCAATTTTATCGTCATTTCTCATAAATCGCCGTTTAACAAAAAAAAAATAAGAATTTGTCAGTTTCAATATTTCAAAACAGCATTTTTCTATGTTTTTTTAAGTTTAAAACAGATATTTTATCGTCATTTCTCACAAATCGCCGTTTCGCACGAAAGAAACATGAATTTATCAGTTTGCATAGTTGAAAACAGCGTTTTATTATGTTTTTGCAAAGTTAAAACAGCAATTTTATCGTCATTTCTCATAAATCGCCGTTTCGCACGAAAGAAACATGAATTTGTCAGTTTGAATAGTTCAAAACAGCGTTTTTCTATGTTTTTGCAAGTTTAAAACAGCAATTTTACGTCATTTCTCATAAATCGCCGTTTCGCACGAAAGAAACCAGAATTTGTCAGTTTGAATAGTTCAAAACAGCGTTTTTCTATGTTTTTGCAAGTTTAAAACAGCAATTTTATCGTCATTTCTCATAAATCGCCGTTTCACACGAAAGAAATATGAATTTGTCAGTTTGAAAAGTTCAAAACAGCGTTTTTCTATGTTTTTGCAAGTTTAAAACAGCAATTTTATCGTCATTTCTCATAAATCGCCGTTTCGCACGGAAGAAACATGAATTTGTCAGTTTGAATAGTTGAAAACAGCGTTTTCCAATGTTTTTGCAAGTTTAAAACAGCAATTTTATCGTGATTTCACAAAAATCCACCGTTTCGAACGTAAGAAACATGAATTTATCAGTTTGAATTGTTGAAAACAGCGTTTTTCTATGTTTTTGCAAGTTTAAAACTGTAATTTTATCGTCATTTCTCATAAATCGCCGTTTCGCACGAAAGCAACATGAATTTGTCAGTTTGAATAGTTCAAAACAGCGTTTTTCTATGTTTTTGCAAGTTTAAATCAGCAATTTTATCGTCATTTCTCTAAAATCGCCGTTTCACACGAAAGAAACATGAATTTGTCAGTTTGAATAGTTCAAAACAGCGTTTTTCTATGTTTTTGCAAGTTTAAAATAGCAATTTTATCGTAATTTCTCATAAATCGCCGTTTCGCACGGAAGAAACATGAATTTGTCAGTTTGAATAGTTGAAAACAGCGTTTTTCAATGTTTTTGCAAGTTTAAAACAGCAATTTTATCGTGATTTCACAAAAATCCACCGTTTCGAACGTAAGAAACATGAATTTATCAGTTTGAATTGTTGAAAACAGCGTTTTTCTATGTTTTTGCAAGTTTAAAACAGTAATTTTATCGTCATTTCTCATAAATCGCCGTTTCGCACGAAAGCAACATGAATTTGTCAGTTTGAATAGTTCAAAACAGCGTTTTTCTATGTTTTTGCAAGTTTAAAATAGCAATTTTATCGTAATTTCTCATAAATCGCCGTTTCGCACGGAAGAAACATGAATTTGTCAGTTGGATAGTTGAAAACAGCGTTTTTCAATGTTTTTGCAAGTTTAAAACAGCAATTTTATCGTGATTTCACAAAAATCCACCGTTTTGAACGTAAGAAACATGAATTTATCAGTTTGAATTGTTGAAAACAGCGTTTTTCTATGTTTTTGCAAGTTTAAAACTGTAATTTTATCGTCATTTCTCATAAATCGCCGTTTCGCACGAAAGCAACATGAATTTGTCAGTTTGAATAGTTCAAAACAGCGTTTTTCTATGTTTTTGCAAGTTTAAATCAGCAATTTTATCGTCATTTCTCTAAAATCGCCGTTTCACACGAAAGAAACATGAATTTGTCAGTTTGAATAGTTCAAAACAGCGTTTTTCTATGTTTTTGCAAGTTTAAAATAGCAATTTTATCGTAATTTCTCATAAATCGCCGTTTCGCACGGAAGAAACATGAATTTGTCAGTTTGAATAGTTGAAAACAGCGTTTTTCAATGTTTTTGCAAGTTTAAAACATTAATTTTATCGTGATTTCACAAAAATCCACCGTTTCGAACGTAAGAAACATGAATTTATCAGTTTGAATTGTTGA
Source organism: Poecilus cupreus (assembly GCA_963942605.1). NCBI lineage: Eukaryota > Metazoa > Arthropoda > Insecta > Coleoptera > Carabidae > Poecilus > Poecilus cupreus. The sequence goes on along the minus strand of CAWWDY010000648.1, from coordinate 21,040 downwards.
AAACAGCGTTTTTCTATGTTTTTGCAAGTTTAAAACAGTAATTTTATCGTCATTTCTCATAAATCGCCGTTTCGCACGAAAGCAACATGAATTTGTCAGTTTGAATAGTTCAAAACAGCGTTTTTCTATGTTTTTGCAAGTTTAAAATAGCAATTTTATCGTAATTTCTCATAAATCGCCGTTTCGCACGGAAAAAACATGAATTTGTCAGTTTGAATAGTTGAAAACAGCGTTTTTCAATGTTTTTGCAAGTTTAAAACAGCAATTTTATCGTGATTTCACAAAAATCCACCGTTTCGAACGTAAGAAACATGAATTTATCAGTTTGAATGGTTGAAAACAGCGTTTTTCTATGTTTTTGCAAGTTTAAAACAGTAATTTTATCGTCATTTCTCATAAATCGCCGTTTCGCACGAAAGCAACATGAATTTGTCAGTTTGAATAGTTCAAAACAGCGTTTTTCTATGTTTTTGCAAGTTTAAAACAGCAATTTTATCGTCATTTCTCATAAATCGCCGTTTCGCACGAAAGAGACATGAATTTGTCAGTTTGAATAGTTTAAAACAGCGTTTTTCTATGTTTTTGCAAGTTTAAAACAGCAATTTTATCGTCATTTCTCATAAATCTCGGTTTAACACGAAAAAAATAAGAATTTGTCAGTTTGAATATTTCAAAACAGCGTTTTTCTATGTTTTTGCATGTTTAAAACAGCAATTTTATCGTCATTTCTCATAAATCGCCGTTTAACAAAAAAAAAAATAAGAATTTGTCAGTTTCAATATTTCAAAACAGCGTTTTTCTATGTTTTTTTAAGTTTAAAACAGATATTTTATCGTCATTTCTCACAAATCGCCGTTTCGCACGAAAGAAACATGAATTTATCAGTTTGCATAGTTGAAAACAGCGTTTTTCTATGTTTTTGCAAGTTTAAAACAGCAATTTTATCGTCATTTCTCATAAATCGCCGTTTCGCACGAAAGAAACATGAATTTGTCAGTTTGAATAGTTCAAAACAGCGTTTTTCTATGTTTTTGCAAGTTTAAAACAGCAATTTTACGTCATTTCTCATAAATCGCCGTTTCGCACGAAAGAAACCAGAATTTGTCAGTTTGAATAGTTCAAAACAGCGTTTTTCTATGTTTTTGCAAGTTTAAAACAGCAATTTTATCGTCATTTCTCATAAATCGCCGTTTCACACGAAAGAAATATGAATTTGTCAGTTTGAAAAGTTCAAAACAGCGTTTTTTTATGTTTTTGCAAGTTTAAAACAGCAATTTTATCGTTATTTCTCATAAATCGCCGTTTCGCACGGAAGAAACATGAATTTGTCAGTTTGAATAGTTGAAAACAGCGTTTTTCAATGTTTTTGCAAGTTTAAAACAGCAATTTTATCGTGATTTCACAAAAATCCACCGTTTCGAACGTAAGAAACATGAATTTATCAGTTTGAATTGTTGAAAACAGCGTTTTTCTATGTTTTTGCAAGTTTAAAACTGTAATTTTATCGTCATTTCTCATAAATCGCCGTTTCTCACGAAAGCAACATGAATTTGTCAGTTTGAATAGTTCAAAACAGTGTTTTTCTATGTTTTTGCAAGTTTAAATCAGCAATTTTATCGTCATTTCTCTAAAATCGCCGTTTCACACGAAAGAAACATGAATTTGTCAGTTTGAATAGTTCAAAACAGCGTTTTTCTATGTTTTTGCAAGTTTAAAATAGCAATTTTATCGTAATTTCTCATAAATCGCCGTTTCGCACGGAAGAAACATGAATTTGTCAGTTTGAATAGTTGAAAACAGCGTTTTTCAATGTTTTTGCAAGTTTAAAACAGCAATTTTATCGTGATTTCACAAAAATCCACCGTTTTGAACGTAAGAAACATGAATTTATCAGTTTGAATTGTTGAAAACAGCGTTTTTCTATGTTTTTGCAAGTTTAAAACAGTAATATTATCGTCATTTCTCATAAATCGCCGTTTCGCACGAAAGCAACATGAATTTGTCAGTTTGAATAGTTCAAAACAGCGTTTTTCTATGTTTTTGCAAGTTTAAAACAGCAATTTTATCGTCATTTCTCATAAATCGCCGTTTCACACGAAAAAAACATGAATTTGTCAGTTTGAATAGTTCAAAACAGCGTTTTTCTATGTTTTTGCAAGTTTAAAACAGCAATTTTATCGTCATTTCTCATAAATCGCCGTTTCGCACGAAAGAAACATGAATTTATCAGTTTGAATAGTTGAAAACAGCGTTTTTCTATGTTTTTGCAAGTTTAAAACAGCAATTTTATCGTCATTTCTCATAAATCGCCGTTTCGCACGATAGAGACATGAATTTGTCAGTTTGAATAGTTCAAAACAGCGTTTTTCTACGTTTTTGCAAGTTTAAAACAGCAATTTTATCGTCATTTCTCATAAATCGCCGTTTAACACGCAAAAAATAAGAATTTGTCAGTTTGAATATTTCAAAACAGCGTTTTTCTATGTTTTTGCATGTTTAAAACAGCAATTTTATCGTCATTTCTCATAAATCGCCGTTTAACAAAAAAAAATAAGAATTTGTCAGTTTGAATATTTCAAAACAGCGTTTTTCTATGTTTTTGTAAGTTTAAAACAGATATTTTATCGTCATTTCTCACAAATCGCCGTTTCGCACGAAAGAAACATGAATTTATCAGTTTGCATAGTTGAAAACAGCGTTTTTCTATGTTTTTGCAAGTTTAAAACAGCAATTTTGTCGTCATTTCTCATAAATCGCCGTTTCGCACGAAAGAAACATGAATTTGTCAGTTTGAATAGTTCAAAACAGCGTTTTTCTATGTTTTTGCAAGTTTAAAACAGCAATTTTACGTCATTTCTCATAAATAGCCGTTTCGGACGAAAGAAACCAGAATTTGTCAGTTTGAATAGTTCAAAACAGCGTTTTTCTATGTTTTTGCAAGTTTTAAACAGCAATTTTATCGTCATTTCTCATAAATCGCCGTTTCACACGAAAGAAATATGAATTTGTCAGTTTGAAAAGTTCAAAACAGCGTTTTTCTATGTTTTTGCAAGTTTAAAACAGCAATTTTATCGTCATTTCTCATAAATCGCCGTTTCGCACGGAAAAAACATGAATTTGTCAGTTTGAATAGTTGAAAACAGCGTTTTTCAATGTTTTTGCAAGTTTAAAACAGCAATTTTATCGTGATTTCACAAAAATCCACCGTTTCGAACGTAAGAAACATGAATTTATCAGTTTGAATTGTTGAAAACAGCGTTTTTCTATGTTTTTGCAAGTTTAAAACTGTAATTTTATCGTCATTTCTCATAAATCGCCGTTTCGCACGAAAGCAACATGAATTTGTCAGTTTGAATAGTTCAAAACAGCGTTTTTCTATGTTTTTGCAAGTTTAAATCAGCAATTTTATCGTCATTTCTCTAAAATCGCCGTTTCACACGAAAGAAACATGAATTTGTCAGTTTGAATAGTTCAAAACAGCGTTTTTCTATGTTTTTGCAAGTTTAAAATAGCAATTTTATCGTAATTTCTCATAAATCGCCGTTTCGCACGGAAGAAACATGAATTTGTCAGTTTGAATAGTTGAAAACAGCGTTTTTCAATGTTTTTGCAAGTTTAAAACAGCAATTTTATCGTGATTTCACAAAAATCCACCGTTTCGAACGTAAGAAACATGAATTTATCAGTTTGAATTGTTGAAAACAGCGTTTTTCTATGTTTTTGCAAGTTAAAACAGTAATTTTATCGTCATTTCTCATAAATCGCCGTTTCGCACGAAAGCAACATGAATTTGTCAGTTTGAATAGTTCAAAACAGCGTTTTTCTATGTTTTTGCAAGTTTAAAACAGCAATTTTATCGTCATTTCTCATAAATCGCCGTTTCACACGAAAAAAACATGAATTTGTCAGTTTGAATAGTTCAAAACAGCGTTTTTCTATGTTTTTGCAAGTTTAAAACAGCAATTTTATCGTCATTTCTCATAAATCGCCGTTTCGCACGAAAGAAACATGAATTTATCAGTTTGAATAGTTGAAAACAGCGTTTTTCTATGTTTTTGCAAGTTTAAAACAGCAATTTTATCGTCATTTCTCATAAATCGCCGTTTCGCACGATAGAGACATGAATTTGTCAGTTTGAATAGTTCAAAACAGCGTTTTTCTACGTTTTTGCAAGTTTAAAACAGCAATTCTATCGTCATTTCTCATAAATCGCCGTTTAACACGAAAAAAATAAGAATTTGTCAGTTTGAATATTTCAAAACAGCGTTTTTCTATGTTTTTGCATGTTTAAAACAGCAATTTTATCGTCATTTCTCATAAATCGCCGTTTAACAAAAAAAAATAAGAATTTGTCAGTTTGAATATTTCAAAACAGCGTTTTTCTATGTTTTTGTAAGTTTAAAACAGATATTTTATCGTCATTTCTCACAAATCGCCGTTTCGCACGAAAGAAACATGAATTTGTCAGTTTGAATAGTTGAAAGCAGCGTTTTTCAATGTTTTGCAAGTTTAAAACAGCAATTTTATCGTAATTTCACAAAAATCGCCGTTTCGCACGAAAGAAACATGAATTTGTCAGTTTTAATAGTTCAAAACAGCGTTTTTCTATGTTTTTGCAAGTTTAAAACAGCAATTTTACGTCATTTCTCATAAATAGCCGTTTCGGACGAAAGAAACCAGAATTTGTCAGTTTGAATAGTTCAAAACAGCGTTTTTCTATGTTTTTGCAACTTTAAAACAGCAATTTTATCGTCATTTCTCATAAATCGCCGTTTCACACGAAAGAAATATGAATTTGTCAGTTTGAAAAGTTCAAAACAGCGTTTTTCTATGTTTTTGCAAGTTTAAAACAGCAATTTTATCGTCATTTCTCATAAATCGCCGTTTCGCACGGAAGAAACATGAATTTGTCAGTTTGAATAGTTGAAAACAGCGTTTTTCAATGTTTTTGCAAGTTTAAAACAGCAATTTTATCGTGATTTCACAAAAATCCACCGTTTCGAACGTAAGAAACATGAATTTATCAGTTTGAATAGTTGAAAACAGCGTTTTTCTATGTTTTTGCAAGTTTAAAACAGCAATTTTATCGTCATTTCTCATAAATCGCCGTTTCGCACAAAAGAGACATGAATTTGTCAGTTTGAATAGTTTAAAACAGCGTTTTTCTATGTTTTTGCAAGTTTAAAACAGCAATTTTATCGTCATTTCTCATAAATCTCCGTTTAACACGAAAAAAATAAGAATTTGTCAGTTTGAATATTTCAAAACAGCGTTTTTCTATGTTTTTGCATGTTTAAAACAGCAATTTTATCGTCATTTCTCATAAATCGCCGTTTAACAAAAAAAAAATAAGAATTTGTCAGTTTCAATATTTCAAAACAGCGTTTTTCTATGTTTTTTTAAGTTTAAAACAGATATTTTATCGTCATTTCTCACAAATCGCCGTTTCGCACGAAAGAAACATGAATTTATCAGTTTGCATAGTTGAAAACAGCGTTTTTCTATGTTTTTGCAAGTTTAAAACAGCAATTTTATCGTCATTTCTCATAAATCGCCGTTTCGCACGAAAGAAACATGAATTTGTCAGTTTGAATAGGTTAAAACAGCGTTTTTCTATGTTTTTGCAAGTTTAAAACAGCAATTTTACGTCATTTCTCATAAATCGCCGTTTCGCACGAAAGAAACCAGAATTTGTCAGTTTGAATAGTTCAAAACAGCGTTTTTCTATGTTTTTGCAAGTTTAAAACAGCAATTTTATCGTCATTTCTCATAAATCGCCGTTTCACACGAAAGAAATATGAATTTGTCAGTTTGAAAAGTTCAAAACAGCGTTTTTCTATGTTTTTGCAAGTTTAAAACAGCAATTTTATCGTCATTTCTCATAAATCGCCGTTTCGCACGGAAGAAACATGAATTTGTCAGTTTGAATAGTTGAAAACAGCGTTTTTTAATGTTTTTGCAAGTTTAAAACAGCAATTTTATCGTGATTTCACAAAAATCCACCGTTTCGAACGTAAGAAACATGAATTTATCAGTTTGAATTGTTGAAAACAGCGTTTTTCTATGTTTTTGCAAGTTTAAAACTGTAATTTTATCGTCATTTCTCATAAATCGCCGTTTCGCACGAAAGCAACATGAATTTGTCAGTTTGAATAGTTCAAAACAGCGTTTTTCTATGTTTTTGCAAGTTTAAATCAGCAATTTTATCGTCATTTCTCTAAAATCGCCGTTTCACACGAAAGAAACATGAATTTGTCAGTTTGAATAGTTCAAAACAGCGTTTTTCTATGTTTTTGCAAGTTTAAAATAGCAATTTTATCGTAATTTCTCATAAATCGCCGTTTCGCACGGAAGAAACATGAATTTGTCAGTTTGAATAGTTAAAAACAGCGTTTTTCAATGTTTTTGCAAGTTTAAAACAGCAATTTTATCGTGATTTCACAAAAATCCACCGTTTCGAACGTAAGAAACATGAATTTATCAGTTTGAATTGTTGAAAACAGCGTTTTTCTATGTTTTTGCAAGTTTAAAACAGTAGATTTATCGTCATTTCTCATAAATCGCCGTTTCGCACGAAAGCAACATGAATTTGTCAGTTTGAATAGTTCAAAACAGCGTTTTTCTATGTTTTTGCAAGTTTAAAACAGCAATTTTATCGTCATTTCTCATAAATCGCCGTTTCACACGAAAAAAAACATGAATTTGTCAGTTTGAATATTTCAAAACAGCGTTTTTCTATGTTTTTGCAAGTTTAAAACAGCAATTTTATCGTCATTTCTCACAAATCGCCGTTTCGCACGAAAGAAACATGAATTTATCAGTTTGCATAGTTGAAAACAGCGTTTTTCTATGTTTTTGCAAGTTTAAAACAGCAATTTTGTCGTCATTTCTCATAAATCGCCGTTTCGCACGAAAGAAACATGAATTTGTCAGTTTAAATAGTTCAAAACAGCGTTTTTCTATGTTTTTGCAAGTTTAAAACAGCAATTTTACGTCATTTCTCATAAATCGCCGTTTCGCACGAAAGAAACCAGAATTTGTCAGTTTGAATAGTTCAAAACAGCGTTTTTCTATGTTTTTGCAACTTTAAAACAGCAATTTTATCGTCATTTCTCATAAATCGCCGTTTCACACGAAAGAAATATGAATTTGTCAGTTTGAAAAGTTCAAAACAGCGTTTTTCTATGTTTTTGCAAGTTTAAAACAGCAATTTTATCGTCATTTCTCATAAATCGCCGTTTCGCACGGAAGAAACATGAATTTGTCAGTTTGAATAGTTGAAAACAGCGTTTTTCAATGTTTTTGCAAGTTTAAAACAGCAATTATATCGTGATTTCACAAAAATCCACCGTTTCGAACGTAAGAAACATGATTTTATCAGTTTGAATAGTAGAAAACAGCGTTTTTCTATGTTTTTGCAAGTTTAAAACAGCAATTTTATCGTCATTTCTCATAAATCGCCATTTCGAACGAAAGAAATATGAATTTGTCAGTTTGAATAGTTCAAAACAGCGTTTTTCTATGTTTTTGCAAGTTTAAAACAGCAATTTTATCGTCATTTCTCATAAATCGCAGTTTCACACGAAAAAAACATGAATTTGTCAGTTTGAATAGTTCAAAACAGCGTTTTTCTATGTTTTTGCAAGTTTAAAACAGCAATTTTATCGTCATTTCTCATAAATCGCCGTTTCGCACGAAAGAAACATGAATTTATCAGTTTGAATAGTTGAAAACTGCGTTTTTCTATGTTTTTGCAAGTTTAAAACAGCAATTTTATCGTAATTTCTCATAAATCGCCGTTTCGCACGGAAGAAACATGAATTTGTCAGTTTGAATAGTTGAAAACAGCGTTTTTCAATGTTTTTGCAAGTTTAAAACAGCAATTTTATCGTGATTTCACAAAAATCCACCGTTTCGAACGTAAGAAACATGAATTTATCAGTTTGAATTGTTGAAAACAGCGTTTTTCTATGTTTTTGCAAGTTTAAAACAGCAATTTTATCGTGATTTCACAAAAATCTACCGTTTCGAACGTAAGAAACATGAATTCATCAGTTTGAATAGTTGAAAACAGCGTTTTTCTATGTTTTTGCAAGTTAAAAACAGCAATTTTATCGTCATTTCTCACAAATCGCCGTTTCGCACGAAAGAAACATGAATTTATCAGTTTGCATAGTTGAAAACAGCGTTTTTCTATGTTTTTGCAAGTTTAAAACAGCAATTTTGTCGTCATTTCTCATAAATCGCCGTTTCGCACGAAAGAAACATGAATTTGTCAGTTTAAATAGTTCAAAACAGCGTTTTTCTATGTTTTTGCAAGTTTAAAACAGCAATTTTACGTCATTTCTCATAAATCGCCGTTTCGCACGAAAGAAACCAGAATTTGTCAGTTTGAATAGTTCAAAACAGCGTTTTTCTATGTTTTTGCAACTTTAAAACAGCAATTTTATCGTCATTTCTCATAAATCGCCGTTTCACACGAAAGAAATATGAATTTGTCAGTTTGAAAAGTTCAAAACAGCGTTTTTCTATGTTTTTGCAAGTTTAAAACAGCAATTTTATCGTCATTTCTCATAAATCGCCGTTTCGCACGGAAGAAACATGAATTTGTCAGTTTGAATAGTTGAAAACAGCGTTTTTCAATGTTTTTGCAAGTTTAAAACAGCAATTATATCGTGATTTCACAAAAATCCACCGTTTCGAACGTAAGAAACATGAATTTATCAGTTTGAATTGTTGAAAACAGCGTTTTTCTATGTTTTTGCAAGTTTAAAACAGCAATTTTACGTCATTTCTCATAAATCGCCGTTTCGCACGAAAGAAACATGAATTTGTCAGTTTGAATAGTTCAAAACAGCGTTTTTCTATGTTTTTGCAAGTTTAAAACAGCAATTTTATCGTCATTTCTCATAAATCGCCGTTTCACACGAAAGAAACATGAATTTGTCAGTTTGAATAGTTCAAAACAGCGTTTTTCTATGTTTTTGCAAGTTTAAAACAGCTATTTTATAGTCATTTCTCATAAATCGCCGTTTCGCACGGAAGAAACATGAATTTGTCAGTTTGAATAGTTGAAAACAGCGTTTTTCAATGTTTTTGCAAGTTTATAACAACAATTTTATCGTGATTTCACAAAAATCCACCGTTTCGAACGTAAGAAACATGAATTTATCAGTTTGAATTGTTGAAAACAGCGTTTTTCAATGTTTTTGCAAGTTTAAAACAGCAATTTTATCGTGATTTCACAAAAATCTACCGTTTCGAACGTAAGAAACATGAATTCATCAGTTTGAATAGTTGAAAACAGCGTTTTTCTATGTTTTTGCAAGTTAAAAACAGCAATTTTATCGTCATTTCTCATAAATCGCAGTTTCGCACGGAAGAAACATGAATTTGTCAGTTTGAATAGTTCAAAACAGCGTTTTTCTATGTTTTTGCAAGTTTAAAACAGCAATTTTATCGTCATTTCTCATAAATCGCCGTTTCGCACGAAAGAAATATGAATTTGTCAGTTTGAATAGTTCAAAACAGCTTTTTTCTATGTTTTTGCAAGTTTAAAACAGCAATTTTACGTCATTTCTCATAAATCGCCGTTTCGCACGAAAGAAACATGAATTTGTAATTTTGAATAGTTCAAAACAGCGTTTTTCTATGTTTTTTCAAGTTTAAAACAGCAATTTTATCGTCATTTCTCATAAATCGCCGTTTCACACGAAAGAAACATGAATTTGTCAGTTTGAATAGTTCAAAACAGCGTTTTTCTATGTTTTTGCAAGTTTAAAACAGCAATTTTATCGTCATTTCTCATAAATCGCCGTTTTGCACGAAAGAAACATGAATTTATCAGTTTGAATAGTTGAAAACAGCGTTTTTCTATGTTTTTGCAAGTTTAAAACAGCAATTTTATCGTCATTTCTCATAAATCGCCGTTTCACACGAAAGAAACATGAATTTGTCAGTTTGAATAGTTCAAAACAGCGTTTTTCTATGTTTTTGCAAGTTTAAAACAGCAATTTTACGTCATTTCTCATAAATCGCCGTTTCGCACGAAAGAAACATGAATTTGTAATTTTGAATAGTTCAAAACAGCGTTTTTCTATGTTTTTTCAAGTTTAAAACAGCAATTTTATCGTCATTTCTCATAAATCGCCGTTTCACACGAAAGAAACATGAATTTGTCAGTTTGAATAGTTCAAAACAGCGTTTTTTCTATGTTTTTGCAAGTTTAAAACAGCAATTTTATCGTCATTTCTCATAAATCGCCGTTTCGCACGGAAGAAACATGAATTTGTCAGTTTGAATAGTTGAAAACAGCGTTTTTCAATGTTTTTGCAAGTTTAAAACAGCAATTTTATCGTGATTTCACAAAAATCCACCGTTTCGAACGTAAGAAACATGAATTTATCAGTTTGAATTGTTGAAAACAGCGTTTTTTTATGTTTTTGCAAGTTTAAAACAGCAATTTTACGTCATTTCTCATAAATCGCCGTTTCGCACGAAAGAAACATGAATTTGTCAGTTTGAATAGTTCAAAACAGCGTTTTTCTATGTTTTTGCAAGTTTAAAACAGCAATTTTATCGTCATTTCTCATAAATCGCCGTTTCACACGAAAGAAACATGAATTTGTCAGTTTGAATAGTTCAAAACAGCGTTTTTCTATGTTTTTGCAAGTTTAAAACAGCTATTTTATAGTCATTTCTCATAAATCGCCGTTTCGCACGGAAGAAACATGAATTTGTCAGTTTGAATAGTTGAAAACAGCGTTTTTCAATGTTTTTGCAAGTTTATAACAACAATTTTATCGTGATTTCACAAAAATCCACCGTTTCGAACGTAAGAAACATGAATTTATCAGTTTGAATTGTTGAAAACAGCGTTTTTCTATGTTTTTGCAAGTTTAAAACAGCAATTTTATCGTGATTTCACAAAAATCTACCGTTTCGAACGTAAGAAACATGAATTCATCAGTTTGAATAGTTGAAAACAGCGTTTTTCTATGTTTTTGCAAGTTAAAAACAGCAATTTTATCGTCATTTCTCATAAATCGCAGTTTCGCACGGAAGAAACATGAATTTGTCAGTTTGAATAGTTCAAACCAGCGTTTTTCTATGTTTTTGCAAGTTTAAAACAGCAATTTTATCGTCATTTCTCATAAATCGCCGTTTCGCACGAAAGAAACATGAATTTGTCAGTTTGAATAGTTCAAAACAGCGTTTTTCTATGTTTTTGCAAGTTTAAAACAGCAATTTTACGTCATTTCTCATAAATCGCCGTTTCGCACGAAAGAAACATAAATTTGTCAGTTTGAATAGTTCAAAACAGCGTTTTTCTATGTTTTTGCAAGTTTAAAACAGCAATTTTATCGTCATTTCTCATAAATCTCCGTTTCACACGAAAGAAACATGAATTTGTCAGTTTGAATAGTTCAAAACAGCGTTTTTCTATGTTTTTGCAAGTTTAAAACAGCAATTTTATGGTCATTTCTCATAAATCGCCGTTTCGCAAGGAAGAAACATGAATTTGTCAGTTTGAATAGTTGAAAACAGCGTTTTTTAATGTTTTTGCAAGTTTAAAACAGCAATTTTATCGTGATTTCACAAAAATCCACCGTTTCAAACGTAAGAAACATGAATTTAACAGTTTGAATTATTGAAAACAGCGTTTTTCTATGTTTTTGCAAGTTTAAAACAGTAATTTTATCGTCATTTCTCATAAATCGCCGTTTCGCACGAAAGCAACATGAATTTGTCAGTTTGAATAGTTCAAAACAGCGTTTTTCTATGTTTTTGCAAGTTTAAATCAGCAATTTTATCGTCATTTCTCATAAATCGCCGTTTCACACGAAAGAAACATGAATTTGTCAGTTTGAATAGTTCAAAACAGCGTTTTTCTATGTTTTTGCAAGTTTAAAATAGCAATTTTATCGTCATTTCTCATAAATCGCCGTTTCGCACAGAAGAAACATGAATTTGTCAGTTTGAATAGTTGAAAACAGCGTTTTTCAATGTTTTTGCAAGTTTAAAACAGCAATTTTATCGTGATTTCACAAAAATCCACCGTTTCGAACGTAAGAAACATGAATTTATCAGTTTGAATTGTTGAAAACAGCGTTTTTCTATGTTTTTGCAAGTTTAAAACAGTAATTTTATCGTCATTTCTCATAAATCGCCGTTTTGCACGAAAGCAACATGAATTTGTCAGTTTGAATAGTTCAAAACAGCGTTTTTCTATGTTTTTGCAAGTTCAAAACAGCAATTTTATCGTCATTTCTCATGAATCGCCGTTTCACACGAAAAAAACATGAATTTGTCAGTTTGAAAAGTTCAAAACAGCGTTTTTCTATGTTTTTGCAAGTTTAAAACAGCAATTTTATCGTCATTTCTCATAAATCGCCGTTTCGCACGAAAGAAACATGAATTTATCAGTTTGAATAGTTGAAAACAGCGTTTTTCTATGTTTTTGCAAGTTTAAAACAGCAATTTTATCGTCATTTCTCATAAATCGCCGTTTCACACGAAAGAAATATGAATTTGTCAGTTTGAAAAGTTCAAAACAGCGTTTTTTCTATGTTTTTGCAAGTTTAAAACAGCAATTTTATCGTCATTTCTCATAAATCGCCGTTTCGCACGGAAGAAACATGAATTTGTCAGTTTGAATAGTTGAAAACAGCGTTTTTCAATGTTTTTGTAAGTTTAAAACAGCAATTTTATCGTGATTTCACAAAAATCCACCGTTTCGAACGTAAGAAACATGAATTTATCAGTTTGAATTGTTGAAAACAGCGTTTTTCTATGTTTTTGCAAGTTTAAAACAGCAATTTTACGTCATTTCTCATAAATCGCCGTTTCGCACGAAAGAAACATGAATTTGTCAGTTTGAATAGTTCAAAACAGCGTTTTTCTATGTTTTTGCAAGTTTAAAACAGCAATTTTATCGTCATTTCTCATAAATCGCCGTTTCACACGAAAGAAACATGAATTTGTCAGTTTGAATAGTTCAAAACAGCGTTTTTCTATGTTTTTGCAAGTTTAAAACAGCTATTTTATAGTCATTTCTCATAAATCGCCGTTTCGCACGGAAGAAACATGAATTTGTCAGTTTGAATAGTTGAAAACAACGTTTTTCAATGTTTTTGCAAGTTTATAACAACAATTTTATCGTGATTTCACAAAAATCCACCGTTTCGAACGTAAGAAACATGAATTTATCAGTTTGAATTGTTGAAAACAGCGTTTTTCTATGTTTTTGCAAGTTTAAAACAGCAATTTTATTGTGATTTCACAAAAATCTACCGTTTCGAACGTAAGAAACATGAATTCATCAGTTTGAATAGTTGAAAACAGCGTTTTTCTATGTTTTTGCAAGTTAAAAACAGCAATTTTATCGTCATTTCTCATATATCGCAGTTTCGCACGGAAGAAACATGAATTTGTCAGTTTGAATAGTTCAAAACAGCGTTTTTCTATGTTTTTGCAAGTTTAAAACAGCAATTTTATCGTCATTTCTCATAAATCGCCGTTTCGCACGAAAGAAACATGAATTTGTCAGTTTGAATAGTTCAAAACAGCGTTTTTCTATGTTTTTGCAAGTTTAAAACAGCAATTTTACGTCATTTCTCATAAATCGCCGTTTCGCACGAAAGAAACATAAATTTGTCAGTTTGAATAGTTCAAAACAGCGTTTTTCTATGTTTTTGCAAGTTTAAAACAGCAATTTTATCGTCATTTCTCATAAATCTCCGTTTCACACGAAAGAAACATGAATTTGTCAGTTTGAATAGTTCAAAACAGCGTTTTTCTATGTTTTTGCAAGTTTAAAACAGCAATTTTATGGTCATTTCTCATAAATCGCCGTTTCGCAAGGAAGAAACATGAATTTGTCAGTTTGAATAGTTGAAAACAGCGTTTTTCAATGTTTTTGCAAGTTTAAAACAGCAATTTTATCGTGATTTCACAAAAATCCACCGTTTCGAACGTAAGAAACATGAATTTAACAGTTTGAATTATTGAAAACAGCGTTTTTCTATGTTTTTGCAAGTTTAAAACAGTAATTTTATCGTCATTTCTCATAAATCGCCGTTTCGCACGAAAGCAACATGAATTTGTCAGTTTGAATAGTTCAAAACAGCGTTTTTCTATGTTTTTGCAAGTTTAAATCAGCAATTTTATCGTCATTTCTCATAAATCGCCGTTTCACACGAAAGAAACATGAATTTGTCAGTTTGAATAGTTCAAAACAGCGTTTTTCTATGTTTTTGCAAGTTTAAAATAGCAATTTTATCGTCATTTCTCATAAATCGCCGTTTCGCACAGAAGAAACATGAATTTGTCAGTTTGAATAGTTGAAAACAGCGTTTTTCAATGTTTTTGCAAGTTTAAAACAGCAATTTTATCGTGATTTCACAAAAATCCACCGTTTCGAACGTAAGAAACATGAATTTATCAGTTTGAATTGTTGAAAACAGCGTTTTTCTATGTTTTTGCAAGTTTAAAACAGTAATTTTATCGTCATTTCTCATAAATCGCCGTTTTGCACGAAAGCAACATGAATTTGTCAGTTTGAATAGTTCAAAACAGCGTTTTTCTATGTTTTTGCAAGTTCAAAACAGCAATTTTATCGTCATTTCTCATGAATCGCCGTTTCACACGAAAAAAACATGAATTTGTCAGTTTGAAAAGTTCAAAACAGCGTTTTTCTATGTTTTTGCAAGTTTAAAACAGCAATTTTATCGTCATTTCTCATAAATCGCCGTTTCGCACGAAAGAAACATGAATTTATCAGTTTGAATAGTTGAAAACAGCGTTTTTCTATGTTTTTGCAAGTTTAAAACAGCAATTTTATCGTCATTTCTCATAAATCGCCGTTTCGCACGAAAGAGACATGAATTTGTCAGTTTGAATAGTTTAAAACAGCGTTTTTCTATGTTTTTGCAAGTTTAAAACAGCAATTTTATCGTCATTTCTCATAAATCGCCGTTTCGCACGAAAGAAACATGAATTTGTCAGTTTGAATAGTTCAAAACAGCGTTTTTCTATGTTTTTGCAAGTTTAAAACAGCAATTTTACGTCATTTCTCATAAATCGCCGTTTCGCACGAAAGAAACATAAATTTGTCAGTTTGAATAGTTCAAAACAGCGTTTTTCTATGTTTTTGCAAGTTTAAAACAGCAATTTTATCGTCATTTCTCATAAATCTCCGTTTCACACGAAAGAAACATGAATTTGTCAGTTTTAATAGTTCAAAACAGCGTTTTTCTATGTTTTTGCAAGTTTAAAACAGCAATTTTATGGTCATTTCTCATAAATCGCCGTTTCGCAAGGAAGAAACATGAATTTGTCAGTTTGAATAGTTGAAAACAGCGTTTTTCAATGTTTTTGCAAGTTTAAAACAGCAATTTTATCGTGATTTCACAAAAATCCACCGTTTCGAACGTAAGAAACATGAATTTAACAGTTTGAATTATTGAAAACAGCGTTTTTCTACGTTTTTGCAAGTTTAAAACAGTAATTTTATCGTCATTTCTCATAAATCGCCGTTTCGCACGAAAGCAACATGAATTTGTCAGTTTGAATAGTTCAAAACAGCGTTTTTCTATGTTTTTGCAAGTTTAAATCAGCAATTTTATCGTCATATCTCATAAATCGCCGTTTCACACGAAAGAAACATGAATTTGTCAGTTTGAATAGTTCAAAACAGCGTTTTTCTATGTTTTTGCAAGTTTAAAATAGCAATTTTATCGTCATTTCTCATAAATCGCCGTTTCGCACAGAAGAAACATGAATTTGTCAGTTTGAATAGTTGAAAACAGCGTTTTTCAATGTTTTTGCAAGTTTAAAACAGCAATTTTATCGTGATTTCACAAAAATCCACCGTTTCGAACGTAAGAAACATGAATTTATCAGTTTGAATTGTTGAAAACAGCGTTTTTCTATGTTTTTGCAAGTTTAAAACAGTAATTTTATCGTCATTTCTCATAAATCGCCGTTTAACAAAAAAAAAAATAAGAATTTGTCAGTTTCAATATTTCAAAACAGCGTTTTTCTATGTTTTTTTTAAGTTTAAAACAGATATTTTATCGTCATTTCTCACAAATCGCCGTTTCGCACGAAAGAAACATGAATTTATCAGTTTGCATAGTTGAAAACAGCGTTTTTCTATGTTTTTGCAAGTTTAAAACAGCAATTTTATCGTCATTTCTCATAAATCTCCGTTTAACACGAAAAAAATAAGAATTTGTCAGTTTGAATATTTCAAAACAGCGTTTTTCTATGTTTTTGCATGTTTAAAACAGCAATTTTATCGTCATTTCTCATAAATCGCCGTTTAACAAAAAAAAAAATAAGAATTTGTCAGTTTCAATATTTCAAAACAGCGTTTTTCTATGTTTTTTTAAAGTTTAAAACAGATATTTTATCGTCATTTCTCACAAATCGCCGTTTCGCACGAAAGAAACATGAATTTATCAGTTTGCATAGTTGAAAACAGCGTTTTTCTATGTTTTTGCAAGTTTAAAACAGCAATTTTATCGTCATTTCTCATAAATCGCCGTTTCACACGAAAGAAATATGAATTTGTCAGTTTGAAAAGTTCAAAACAGCGTTTTTCTATGTTTTTGCAAGTTTAAAACAGCAATTTTATCGTCATTTCTCATAAATCGCCGTTTCGCACGGAAGAAACATGAATTTGTCTGTTTGAATAGTTGAAAACAGCGTTTTTCAATGTTTTTGTAAGTTTAAAACAGCAATTTTATCGTGATTTCACAAAAATCCACCGTTTCGAATGTAAGAAACATGAATTTATCAGTTTGAATTGTTGAAAACAGCGTTCTTCTATGTTTTTGCAAGTTTAAAACTGTAATTTTATCGTCATTTCTCATAAATCGCCGTTTCGCACGAAAGCAACATGAATTTGTCAGTTTGAATAGTTCAAAACAGCGTTTTTCTATGTTTTTGCAAGTTTAAATCAGCAATTTTATCGTCATTTCTCTAAAATCGCCGTTTCACACGAAAGAAACATGAATTTGTCAGTTGAATAGTTCAAAACAGCGTTTTTCTATGTTTTTGCAAGTTTAAAATAGCAATTTTATCGTAATTTCTCATAAATCGCCGTTTCGCACGGAAGAAACATTAATTTGTCAGTTTGAATAGTTGAAAACAGCGTTTTTCAATGTTTTTGCAAGTTTAAAACAGCAATTTTATCGTAATTTCACAAAAATCCACCGTTTCGAACGTAAGAAACATGAATTTATCAGTTTGAATTGTTGAAAACAGCGTTTTTCTATGTTTTTGCAAGTTTAAAACAGTAATTTTATCGTCATTTCTCATAAATCGCCGTTTTGCACGAAAGCAACATGAATTTGTCAGTTTGAATAGTTCAAAACAGCGTTTTTCTATGTTTTTGCAAGTTCAAAACAGCAATTTTATCGTCATTTCTCATGAATCGCCGTTTCACACGAAAAAAACATGAATTTGTCAGTTTGAAAAGTTCAAAACAGCGTTTTTCTATGTTTTTGCAAGTTTAAAACAGCAATTTTATCGTCATTTCTCATAAATCGCCGTTTCGCACGAAAGAAACATGAATTTATCAGTTTGAATAGTTGAAAACAGCGTTTTTCTATGTTTTTGCAAGTTTAAAACAGCAATTTTATCGTCATTTCTCATAAATCGCCGTTTCGCACGAAAGAAACATGAATTTATCAGTTTGCATAGTTGAAAACAGCGTTTTATTATGTTTTTGCAAAGTTAAAACAGCAATTTTATCGTCATTTCTCATAAATCGCCGTTTCGCACGAAAGAAACATGAATTTGTCAGTTTGAATAGTTCAAAACAGCGTTTTTCTATGTTTTTGCAAGTTTAAAACAGCAATTTTACGTCATTTCTCATAAATCGCCGTTTCGCACGAAAGAAACCAGAATTTGTCAGTTTGAATAGTTCAAAACAGCGTTTTTCTATGTTTTTGCAAGTTTAAAACAGCAATTTTATCGTCATTTCTCATAAATCGCCGTTTCACACGAAAGAAATATGAATTTGTCAGTTTGAAAAGTTCAAAACAGCGTTTTTCTATGTTTTTGCAAGTTTAAAACAGCAATTTTATCGTCATTTCTCATAAATCGCCGTTTCGCACGGAAGAAACATGAATTTGTCAGTTTGAATAGTTGAAAACAGCGTTTTCCAATGTTTTTGCAAGTTTAAAACAGCAATTTTATCGTGATTTCACAAAAATCCACCGTTTCGAACGTAAGAAACATGAATTTATCAGTTTGAATTGTTGAAAACAGCGTTTTTCTATGTTTTTGCAAGTTTAAAACTGTAATTTTATCGTCATTTCTCATAAATCGCCGTTTCGCACGAAAGCAACATGAATTTGTCAGTTTGAATAGTTCAAAACAGCGTTTTTCTATGTTTTTGCAAGTTTAAATCAGCAATTTTATCGTCATTTCTCTAAAATCGCCGTTTCACACGAAAGAAACATGAATTTGTCAGTTTGAATAGTTCAAAACAGCGTTTTTCTATGTTTTTGCAAGTTTAAAATAGCAATTTTATCGTAATTTCTCATAAATCGCCGTTTCGCACGGAAGAAACATGAATTTGTCAGTTTGAATAGTTGAAAACAGCGTTTTTCAATGTTTTTGCAAGTTTAAAACAGCAATTTTATCGTGATTTCACAAAAATCCACCGTTTCGAACGTAAAAAACATGAATTTATCAGTTTGAATTGTTGAAAACAGCGTTTTTCTATGTTTTTGCAAGTTTAAAACAGTAATTTTATCGTCATTTCTCATAAATCGCCGTTTCGCACGAAAGCAACATGAATTTGTCAGTTTGAATAGTTCAAAACAGCGTTTTTCTATGTTTTTGCAAGTTTAAAATAGCAATTTTATCGTAATTTCTCATAAATCGCCGTTTCGCACGGAAGAAACATGAATTTGTCAGTTGGATAGTTGAAAACAGCGTTTTTCAATGTTTTTGCAAGTTTAAAACAGCAATTTTATCGTGATTTCACAAAAATCCACCGTTTTGAACGTAAGAAACATGAATTTATCAGTTTGAATTGTTGAAAACAGCGTTTTTCTATGTTTTTGCAAGTTTAAAACTGTAATTTTATCGTCATTTCTCATAAATCGCCGTTTCGCACGAAAGCAACATGAATTTGTCAGTTTGAATAGTTCAAAACAGCGTTTTTCTATGTTTTTGCAAGTTTAAATCAGCAATTTTATCGTCATTTCTCTAAAATCGCCGTTTCACACGAAAGAAACATGAATTTGTCAGTTTGAATAGTTCAAAACAGCGTTTTTCTATGTTTTTGCAAGTTTAAAATAGCAATTTTATCGTAATTTCTCATAAATCGCCGTTTCGCACGGAAGAAACATGAATTTGTCAGTTTGAATAGTTGAAAACAGCGTTTTTCAATGTTTTTGCAAGTTTAAAACATTAATTTTATCGTGATTTCACAAAAATCCACCGTTTCGAACGTAAGAAACATGAATTTATCAGTTTGAATTGTTGAAAACAGCGTTTTTCTATGTTTTTGCAAGTTTAAAACAGTAATTTTATCGTCATTTCTCATAAATCGCCGTTTCGCACGAAAGCAACATGAATTTGTCAGTTTGAATAGTTCAAAACAGCGTTTTTCTATGTTTTTGCAAGTTTAAAATAGCAATTTTATCGTAATTTCTCATAAATCGCCGTTTCGCACGGAAAAAACATGAATTTGTCAGTTTGAATAGTTGAAAACAGCGTTTTTCAATGTTTTTGCAAGTTTAAAACAGCAATTTTATCGTGATTTCACAAAAATCCACCGTTTCGAACGTAAGAAACATGAATTTATCAGTTTGAATGGTTGAAAACAGCGTTTTTCTATGTTTTTGCAAGTTTAAAACAGTAATTTTATCGTCATTTCTCATAAATCGCCGTTTCGCACGAAAGCAACATGAATTTGTCAGTTTGAATAGTTCAAAACAGCGTTTTTCTATGTTTTTGCAAGTTTAAAACAGCAATTTTATCGTCATTTCTCATAAATCGCCGTTTCGCACGAAAGAGACATGAATTTGTCAGTTTGAATAGTTTAAAACAGCGTT
Source organism: Poecilus cupreus (assembly GCA_963942605.1). NCBI lineage: Eukaryota > Metazoa > Arthropoda > Insecta > Coleoptera > Carabidae > Poecilus > Poecilus cupreus. The sequence goes on along the minus strand of CAWWDY010000648.1, from coordinate 962 downwards.
TTTCTATGTTTTTGCAAGTTTAAAACAGCAATTTTATCGTCATTTCTCATAAATCTCGGTTTAACACGAAAAAAATAAGAATTTGTCAGTTTGAATATTTCAAAACAGCGTTTTTCTATGTTTTTGCATGTTTAAAACAGCAATTTTATCGTCATTTCTCATAAATCGCCGTTTAACAAAAAAAAAAATAAGAATTTGTCAGTTTCAATATTTCAAAACAGCGTTTTTCTATGTTTTTTTAAGTTTAAAACAGATATTTTATCGTCATTTCTCACAAATCGCCGTTTCGCACGAAAGAAACATGAATTTATCAGTTTGCATAGTTGAAAACAGCGTTTTTCTATGTTTTTGCAAGTTTAAAACAGCAATTTTATCGTCATTTCTCATAAATCGCCGTTTCGCACGAAAGAAACATGAATTTGTCAGTTTGAATAGTTCAAAACAGCGTTTTTCTATGTTTTTGCAAGTTTAAAACAGCAATTTTACGTCATTTCTCATAAATCGCCGTTTCGCACGAAAGAAACCAGAATTTGTCAGTTTGAATAGTTCAAAACAGCGTTTTTCTATGTTTTTGCAAGTTTAAAACAGCAATTTTATCGTCATTTCTCATAAATCGCCGTTTCACACGAAAGAAATATGAATTTGTCAGTTTGAAAAGTTCAAAACAGCGTTTTTTTTATGTTTTTGCAAGTTTAAAACAGCAATTTTATCGTTATTTCTCATAAATCGCCGTTTCGCACGGAAGAAACATGAATTTGTCAGTTTGAATAGTTGAAAACAGCGTTTTTCAATGTTTTTGCAAGTTTAAAACAGCAATTTTATCGTGATTTCACAAAATCCACCGTTTCGAACGTAAGAAACATGAATTTATCAGTTTGAATTGTTGAAAACAGCGTTTTTCTATGTTTTTGCAAGTTTAAAACTGTAATTTTATCGTCATTTCTCATAAATCGCCGTTTCGC